>LUCW03001629.1:0-31891 GCA_001586965.3 Sphaeroforma sirkka
TTCACGAAAACCAGCATTCCGCGGTACCGAACGTTGCCTTAAGAAGAAATCTTGCATATTGCCACACTGACGTTGGAGCAGATCCGCTCCGATGAAACTAAAAGCCCCTGGAGACGAACGCTCTGCGAATGTTTATGTTCATAATCAAAGTTTTAGGTTCCTGGATCGTATGCAACGTCGTGTGCACTGTGAGCTTGACGATATTTAGTTGTAAATACGAAACAAATCCTGTGATAGTGTTAAAGTTCATATGCAATATCTGCATTCGTGTAAGAAATATATATTTGGCAAGAGTTTCAAAAGTATGAGCATAGTGCGCTGATTTTGAATATAAATTTGACACACTGTACTTTGCACGTGAACGATACTAGAATCCTTTAAAAGCATTGCAAGTAACATGAAATATGCGGGAAGTAATATATGATTTGCTGTTTGTGGCACGTGGTAAGTGATAAGTGGAGACTATCACGGATGGATCTATCTCAACACACCACCTTCGCATAGTTTGAGGGATTTTCTCTCGGTCTCGATTGCTTCTTCAGCATCGGCAGGACGTTTCGTAGTCATGATATCCTGGTGCTGTGTAAAATTAACTGACGTTGTCCGCATATATGAAAAAAATGTTGTGTATACATTTATGTTTTTTCAAAATGTGTAATACATTGTGATTGAACTTTGTCCCCTGTCTGCACTCAACAAACATTCGAACAGTTATCATTGATCAACTATACAAACAAAGGGGGGAGTTAAATTACTATCAAATTTTAGGGGGGGGCTCGGAAAGTCGGCAACTCGGCATCACCTTTGTCCTTTGAGTCCTTGACCTCTCCAGTTCCGCCGTTCCGGCTTCGAACGCGTACTGCAAATAGATTGGAAGGAATATTTCATGATTCGCAAGCTCGAAGCGTGTGTGTTGTTGGCAATGTTATGCGTGCTGCGTGCACTCAGTTCTGCCCAGAGCCACAGGCCCACAGCCCACAGCCCACAGGCCCCAGCCCATATGGGCGCCACTGGCCGGGTCACCCTGGGCCTGGTGCCCTGGTCAGTGGTCACTGCTGGTGGGCTGGCGCCTGCGGTTGATACAGCCCTGCAGAGTGTAGAAGGCCAGCAGTCCAGACTCCAGCGCTCCAGATTCCAGAGAAGGCCAGCGCCCAGTAATGCAGAGTGCAGACTGCAAACTGCAGTGCCAAGCTCAATACGTTTTGTCTATATGCGATAAACTTTAAATGTAAACGCAAAAAAAGTTTTTTTAAGCATTTTAAAAGTATATCGGGGGCAAATCGACCATGAACATTTTCTCTCAGAGTCAGTGCTGAGTGGAGCTAAGCTCAAAACGTTACCTGTTGAATGTAACTCTTATTTATATATAATATGCACAGAGTGCATTTTTTCAGGTTTTCAAATTTGTCTACATTAGCTGCTCGTTCAACATATCAACATCTCTAGCCGGAATGGTCCTTTTCGTTGTTGTTAGGTGTGTATCTTGAGCAAACATACAAACTCGGGATATACGTTAAAAAAAGTCAGAAAAAAAAAGGATGTTTTTTTTTTTTAAATATATAAAAAATGCTTCTATGATTTATTATAGGTGCAATAAATGCCGAGTGCCGACTGCAGGTCGCAGGAATGAAGGCTGAGACTGAAGTTTGCGTGCAGCGCTGCAGCAGAGGCCTGTTGCCAGTGTTGTGCCCGTGAGACTTTGAGATTATTAAATAGATAAAGACGTGGCTTCTTTGACATTCCCGTGCTCTTTCTATTTATGTACAATTAGAAAAAAATCTTTCGGAATATAAGCCTTGTAAAGAGGACCGCCGGGGCCCAAAACAAGTTTCTGCTGACATTTTCTAAGAAAAAGTAAAACCACACGCACAAATACACACATCAATACACCTACAACACACCTCACCTACAGTCACAGCGTTATTATCGCTACCTAACACGCATACGATGTGGGTCGTAGCACTTTATAGCCTAATTAGACTACGTTCTTTCTAGTGAGCACATCGGATTTCTTATACGATGCAATTGAGCCCCTTTTTTGTCATCAGAAGAAGAGATCACTTTGCGCTCCGATCACGTAGTGAACTACTTTTATCTAAATATCATCAGGTTTCACACTAGCAATCATGTCGAGTACAAGGCGCATCCTACAGAAAGAGAAAGCGTTCAAGCAGAGCTGTATATGTGAACTGAAAGGATGTTTGAATTGTACCGCTCGCAAGATTGGATTACCACTGAGTGATGATGTCATTGTGCTTTGACGGGTAAAATATTACAAACACACGGGATCAAAGATACATGGCAGAAGGCTATGGCCAAGCGCCAAACGTTACATAACAATGCATTAATCAACCTTACAGCAACTAGTGAATAGAGGTAATGATATACACGCCGGGCCTAACGACATGCCCAAACTGATGCATCAATGGAATGCAGATCGGGATATACTTCAAGTTGTGCAGGGTGAGTATGCAAGGATACAGTGTATATGTACAAACGATGATTCCGTGTGTGGTGAAGATCTACGCCACGAAGGTTATTTTCTTGTTTCCGTGGCCAAAGGTATAGAAAATGGCGATGAGCTGAGTAGCAATAGTTGTGGGCAATCAGAAGAAAAAGAATCAGATCATATCCGACATAAACGATCACACATTAAAAAGGAAGTATCGCATTACTAATCACCACTTCCCCACTGAATACATTAAAAACAATAAGAAACAAAAGACTCTCGTACCCGCGATGCAGCTCCCAACAACATCCCGACGCTACGAAAGCAGCTTCAATCCAATATCTCCACACCAAGCTCTATCGTACTGTTCATCAACTTCAGATGCTCACACTGGAACCGATAGCCGTATTAACACATAAGGGATGACAGCAAATGTTTGAAATACCTGGGGAGAAACGCTTTTGAGCTAGTATAACAATTATTTAAGATAATTAATTATAAGGGCAGATGCGAGAGTTTACAGTTATGGAATGCCGTGTGTGTTAAGCGATGTAAGGGTTATGGAATGCCGTGTGTGTGTTAAGCGATGTAAGGATTTAGTAGCCAAAAAAAAATGGCCAGAAGCAAGAACACTGACGATGAAGTAGAATCGTCGCCACAAAATTCCACAACCAGAAGCAGCAATGTGTTTGGAATCCAGACGTGCACGTGCGCATTGCACTTTTGAACAGTTCGTGTTTTTTTTTTATATATGTGCTGCGTTATATGCGTGACGAGTTTGGAATTACAGTGAGTCCACTGGAAGGAAATTGTACCCAGCTTTGGTATATGCATGTGCTGATATATTTGATAGTATAATGCCATTCTGTTCGGCAGCTCAGGGCAAAGCTGTTCTTGCCCCAAGAACGAAGACTACTTTAGGTACAAGAGACAGTGCTATATACATCGGAGACGCTACAGAGCAAATAGTGGAAGATCTTTATACGCAGTGTCCATCATTGCATGTCGCATCACATTCCGCTTATACAAAACATGAAACAATGAAGCATAACGTCATCACTATATTCTAGCAATAGCTCTTTTAAGCTTGTGTTTATTCAATCCAATGTAAGCTCTCTAATTACGAGAACTGTGTCTTCTGGCGGCTGACGCAATCATTGAGTAGTTCAGTTGGATCTTCAGAAACTTCAGATGAATCAAGCAACGCACTTTGTCTACTGTTATCATGAACGTTTAATCATTGTACAAGCTCTGCACGGTTGGTACCTTCAGGTATTGTAAATTCGATGGATATAGCATGCCGTCTTAGATCACTTAGTTGCATGCTATCATACGATGCCGTCTCCGATTCTCTCGTCCATGATAAGTATGGTGAGGATTTCGAGCTATTGGGGTGAGAGGATACAACATAGTATCTTTCTGTCCATCTGGTAGCAACACGTGGGTTTGTCATGACTATATCAGGCCATAGAAAATCTGTTTCTGGAAACCCACTGCTTTCTAATCCTTCTACTATCCTTTCAGGTACATTATGTATAAATGATACAAACTTCTCTAATATAAGATCATATACAGGTTGTCCAAAGAACTTAATATTGACCTGATATAACTCTTTTCAACACTCGTGGACATCCTCGCTCTTATACACCAATTCGGCTACAACTCTCATTGACGGTTTGGTTATTATACAGTTTAATAGTATACTTAGTCTTAAAGTCCAACCCTTGTGCGTACGCGATAATCTCATTGACCGAATCGTGCACATAGATGCACAGCATAAAAAAAAAAGGCATGTTTCCTGCACTTGTAAAATTCGATGGAAAATTACTAGGTTTCAAACTATATTAAACTAAAATACAATTTAGTCAGTTAGATTTAGCAGTGGTAGCTTGTGTAAGAATGATCGGGACCGCCTCTTGTTAAGAGCCTAAATATCCTCGATCACACAGGGCGTACCTCTAGCTGTTCTTTATTGAATAATTTTCACTAGAAGTACTAAGTGTTCATGACCACTTGCCTAATTTGTAAATAGACATAATAACGTAAGTCACGTTAATACATTAGCTGATATAAATAAAGTTCCATCTGAAGAAAAGTTAAAAAAAGAAAAGACTTATTGGATTTTGGAGATTGGCGGAGGACCAAAATCTATAAGTAGTAGTTCGAGATTATAAAATTTAGTTTATAATATCCTACATCTACTAATGTCTCAAATAGGTCCAAGTAGATGAGTCATACCAAATACTCAGGCTATTGGAGCCATCAAAGTGAATTTAGAACACTTTGGAAATATTGGAAAAAGAGCTTGTACTAAATTATTTAAAATACAAATAAAAACCAATGTATTATCTCAATTGATCTTGATATTTTAGACTGACCGGAGGCCGTATTTCTACATAGCCCCCCAGTAGCTTTTAGAACTACGAACGTACGTTAAGATACGATCTAGTTGGTAAAGCGAAAACCAAAGTAAAAAACGGTTTCGGTCATGACTTATCGAGTAAGTATGTGCCTATATGTACGAGTTCAAGACTCATGTTGTACTCTATGTCGTTTAGTATTTGGTCCAGTAACCATTTCCGATGTAGGCGCCTTACGTTTATTATTTGGTAAGGTAATAGCCAAAGGCTGTTCTTCATTAGTAAGTAAGTTTGAACAATTTTCTGCACTGTTGGTAAGCAGATCAGAAAGTTTAGTCACGTAGGAAGTAGGTGGCAAATAGGGAATTTCAGATCCGTCAGGGTTTGTAGTCACCTGAGGAAACCCTTTTCGTTTATCTCGTGTGTTCTTATGTAAACGCTTATTCCATTTCTTATTAAAGATACGAAGAAAGTCGCGAGATTCACGAAATGCATCGGAGGTTAGCCAAGCTACTGTCCCATCCATGAAACGGGTCTTGTAGTAAGTGTAACCGTCTTCGGATGTTTTATCAATTATATCTTTGACTTGTGACTCCATAACTGGTATATCAGAATCAAATGAGCGAGCGAATGAGAGTTCGGAGGTAGGGATACGGTGAGTGCCTAGATTGGTTGCGCTAGTACCATCAATGTTATTCACTTCGTAAGTATCACTCTTTCTCATCATGGTAGGAAATAACAAAAGGTCCTATCGTCTTAGAAGAGAGTTCGGTAACGTTGGCGTTTCGATTTATAATGTTAACGTAATCGCCGACTTTGAACTGAACAATGTTCTTAGTGTTATTCCATCGGTCATACGCTTTAAGTAGGACGCGATTCTTGTGCTCGAGTAAACAGGGTAAACAACGTTCTGCATATGCTCGATCTTTGTAGCCACGGGGTAGCGTGTTTCTCGGGCGCAGTTTTATCAAACGTTGCTTGTAATTCACTATAGCGGCCAAAAGAAATAGTGAAACGGGAGTGTTCCAGTTTGAGGATTCATGCAGTTATTCATTTGAGTCTGAACCCATTTCAAATGATAAGGCCACATATCCTCAACGTCGTCTAGTGCGGTACGCAAGAGTTTCTTAAGTTCTCTATGACGTGTCTCATTTGCACCCTGCGTTTGAGGTTTGTAAGGAACACCACGCCTATGGGTCATGCCTGATACGAGTATAAGTGCCTCCATTACGTCGGTACAAAACTCACTACCGTTATCAGAACATAGTACTCGGGGAAACCGAAGTCATTAAAGACGTGATAGCATAATTCTGCCACTGTTTGTGGACGTTTGTTCGGTATTGCATAAAGCAAGTTATAGCCCGAAGCCACACATAAGAAATGACAGATATATACATCGCCAGTATGCTTGGATCGCGGAGTTTAACCAAATCGACTATGACTCGGCGCATCGGTTGGTCTTCTGTCACACTTTTTAGGGGTGCCCAACCGTATCGCTTGATCTGGTTCTTTTCACAATCAGTACAGCGTCGGTATACTTCACGTATGGTTTCTTTCAGCGCCGGGTGATCAAGCCCTGCACGAATAGCCATTTTATAAGTATGCTCATAATGCTCGATGCGTTAAATTATGTATAATTTTAACTCTACTTTCGAGCTCCTCTAAGTCAGTCAGATTCTGCGTAACGCTGGCTGGATGAACCATAGTCCTGTTGGAAAGGGCAACCTCAGTATCAGGAGGGGTAGAGTCCTGAGATACATAATTGACAACATTGGATTGTTGAAGTATCTTCTTCAGTTGTTTCGCAACTCCTGGCTGTTCTTTAAGCAGCGCTTTAAGTAGTTGAGTGCGAGCTTCAGGTTCTCTTAGAGTTTTGAGTCTTTGATCCATGGCCTTAGCTAGTTCCATGTTTTTTTACGATCTAATGCCGTTTCAATCGGCATTACCTCGACTGCAATCTTGTTGGGTGCATGTGTTGTACGAGTCTTGAGCTTTTGTTCAAACTCTTTAGACTCCTCTAGTTTAGCTAAGAATTCGGTTGAGGGTTTCCACTTAGTGGTACCTGCAGGACCGATGCGACAAACAATGGTGTGTTTCCAAGGCGTCTTCTTAATAGAATAGGATCCCTGATACAAGAACGTGTCGGTTTCACGGTCGACATAAATAGGTTCGTCTTGAATCATATTAATTAAATCACGTATCCATGGGTCGGAGTTACGTAAGGGACAACACAGCGTAATGGTAGATTTAGTAATATTAACATAATTTAACAACTGTGCGATAAGTTGACAAGGTGGGTTAGCCCACGCATTATGCTTTGATAAGTCAAGCTGAAATGCATCACCTTTAGGATGAGTCAACGACCTATATTCAGAAACCTGTTTGTTATGTTCTGCGGCGAACATATCAACAGTAAATGGACCCCATCGTGATTGAGCGAGGTTAAACCATTTCTTATTTAGCATCCAATCGGTTGCTAATAACTCTTTGACTGTTTTCTGGTAGTCGGGCACAAGTCGAGAGAGCATGTCAGGAAGATGGTTATGTATTCCTGGTATGTGTGTTATATTAAAAGCGAACTTGGCAATAATGTCATGCCAGCGGCTCACCAACTGTGAATCAGGGTTCATATCTTTTAAGTATGTTAAAGACTTTGATCACAGGCGACAGTAAAGTAACTTCCATAAAGGTAGTCTTTAAACTGTCTTAGCGCAGTAACTATAGCAAGGAGCTCTTGTTTAACGGTAGGGTAATTCCGTTGACTCTTATTATAACTCTTGCTGCTAAAGAAATTGTATGTAGCGCGGTTTACCATTTATCGTTTGGTAAAGCACTCCACCTACCGCTCGATCTGAAGCGTCGGTTGCTACTTGGAATGGGACACCATCCACAGGGTACTGCATGATGGGTGCGTCCATTACTTTACTTTTGACTAGTTTAAATGCATCATCACATTCTTTAGTCCAAAGCTTTCCCAAAGGTCCTTTGTGCAGCCGTAGGTGACTGAAAGGCTTTAAGTAATGAGAAAGATGCGGTACCGAACTGAGAAGAAGTTAACAAACCCACACACAGAGTTCACATCTCTTCCAGTAATTGGTGTTGATAAATCCAACAGAAACTGTTTCTTGCCAGGATCAATTTCTACCCCTGCTGCAGATACTTTGTAGCCAAGTAAGTGTATAGTATCTTTAGCAAAAGAACACTTGTCTTCGTTAATCTTAAGTTTAGCATGATTAAGTCGCTTTAAGACTTCTTTAACGAGTTTAGCATGTTCATGTGCTGTCTTTGTAAAGATAACTATATCATCTAAATAGACTGATACGTTATACGACAGGTCCGCAAATAGTTCCATCATAACTTGTTGGAAGAAAGAAGGTAACATGTGTAAGCCTTCAGGTGCACCTTTAAACTGGTACTTCTTACCTTGCCAAGTAAAGGAAAAGTATTTCCTATGAGGCTCATATATTTGTAGTTGATGGAATGCAGCTTTTAAGTCTATCTTGGAAAAGATAGTCGCACCCTCCATTTTGCGTAGTATCTCGCTTATCTTAGGTAAGGGAAAACTATGTTGCGGAATTAGTTTGTTGATTGGCGACAGGTCTAGTACTACTCTTGTTTTACTAAACGTTCCATCAGATTTATATTGATCGACCGCTAAGAGAGCTAAGTTAACTGGGGTTGCATCATAATTGATTTCAATTAGACCCTGTTTTAACCAATCTTCGATTTGGGTTTTGACAACGTCTTTGTGTCTCCAACTCACGTAGTTATGTGAAGGACACTTTAACTTAGAGAAGTCGACGTTTGTTAAGTCAAGTCTAACGTACCCATTAGAGAACTTAAACATACACCAGTCAGTTATTGCAATCTTCCTGTTTTGTATAATTAAGTCCATAATTATATCGGTGAAGTGCGGAATCATATCCTTTGCTTCACCTTCCGGAGGTTTAGGTATCTTTAACATATTATCATCTGACTGATCTTTATTCGGGTCCAGCCCATTAGGCAGACCAGTGAGTGTTATACCTAAACTGAGAAGATCAGTCATACCTATAATTAAATCGTATTTCTGAGACATGTCAGTAACGATTAGGTGAGTCTTCACTTCTCTTCTATCTGACAGCATTATGTGTGCATAGTCAATGGCTTGTTCGCAAGTAGTAACTTTGCCATTTCCCAAGATTAAATCAGTTGTTTCGTTATGGACAGCCATATCTGTAGCGTAGGCTACTCGGCATGAGATATAGCAGAGACTTCAGCCCCTGGATCAAATAGTGCCATAACTTTTTCTCCATTTACGAAAACTGTTTGAAAGATACGTTCATCTCCTTTGGTATAGATTTTATTGAACATTTTCTCATAATCTTGCTCTAGTGCGCACATATGGTACTGTCAGTGCTTAACTTGGACGTCCGGTAAGTCCTTGCAATCCTCTTTGTGCCAACCGTTAGTACCCTTGCAAGTAGCACACTCTTTCATATAGTGTCCAAAATCTGGCTTGCCTGGTGCACACTTAACAGGGTCGTGTCTACCATTCCACTTGCCATTACGTTTTGTGAGGTTGTAACCACACTTCTTGCAAGGCGCTCTCACCTTCTTTTCACCTTTCGGTTCGGTAGAAGTAGAGCCAGTACCCCCTCCAGTAGTAGTGCGAGGTTTCTTAGTACTACGCGCAGTATTAGTCTCTACTGCGTTTCGCTTAGTGGGCTGGGTGTAGCTCGTGGTACTAAGTACTCTAGTAGAGGAATTGGTATGCTTGTGAACTATCTTCTCAAAGACAGACCAAGGCATAGATCGCAAATCACCATAGGCGATGATGTCATCATTGACTTTCTTAAAGAGGTTAGTTCCCAGAGTCTCCATCATCTGACAAATTAATAAATATTCGCCAGTATAGGTACGACCACCCATCCGAGTATTCATGTGTCATATGAGCTAGAGCACCTCGAATAGTGGTATCGTTTGCAAAGAACTTGCGAGACTTTAGAAGTTCACGGTCACGTGCATCTTCAAAAAAGGTGTTAAGTATATTATCACGCAACTGGTGCCAGGGTAGGGCTTTCCAGTTGGGCTCATGGGCCTTCAAGATAGTTCGCCATTCACCTGACTCACAGAAATGAATAAAGGCATTCATCATCTGCTTATCCTTAAGGCTGGCAGACTCCTTAAAAGGCCTTCAGTGTCTCCACTGTACTCTCATTAGTAGAGAAATCGACCTCAGCCTGCGCGTTACCTAGCTGCTTTATAAAGCTTGGTTCTAAGCGTTCACGAGGCTCATGCTCAGTGCTACGGGCTGCTAGTGCCAAGATGGTGTCTACTTCCTTTCTCTTGTTATCGATTAGATAGCGAATGTTATCCGCTTTCCTATCGTCAAGGTCAGAGTCATTCAATAGACGGTCCTCAAAGACTTGCATACCAGAGCGTAATAGCCTGAGACGAGTATGTCTGGTTCTCACTTCCTCATCCTCAGGATTAGAGCGGGAACTCTCTAACGAGGTACTGGTGTAGCGATTGCCAAAATCGTGATTACCAGGGTTAGTTGGCAAATGAGGGTCGATATTACGAGGATGGTAAGCCTCATCGAGTTCCATACGATCATATCCTCTGACAGGGTTAGGTTTGTCAAGAGGATGGTCAATGGTAGCATCAGAGTTATAGAGATTAAATTTTGAAATATTTCCTCTCTCACCAGTGGTAACTGGCTTAGTGGTAAACGTACTGGCTGGTAAACCAGTAGGTCTCGGGTTCGAAACTCGGCCCGGAATTTTCTTCCTCGGTATAGGAAGAATATCAGCCACGTGGGACACGATAGAGGGGTCCACAACTGCTGCTGCCGCTAGCTCCTTCAAGAGCGCTTCAGTGCGGTTCAATTGGCGTCGAGATTGAGAGGATCCAACCACTCGTTGTCGAGTTATGGCGTCCTCAACTACGGCCCCAAGATTTTAGCTGGATGGAATGGCTTCTCCATCGATGGCGAAACCGAAATTTTCGGACAGGTCCAATACTTCCTTCTCACTCCGGATTTGTGCTGGAGTGTCCTTTAGATGTGGAGTTATAATGTCCCCGACATTCGTATCCACGAATATTCCAGCCTTTCGACGTATATCCCCAATATTTGGCGGCACGTGGTCAGGGGGCAAGCTGGGGTCCTGAGCTTCACTCCTAGGTGATACACCGACGCTGGCGAGCCTTTCCGCGGTAGTAGATACCTCTTCTTCCAAGGCTTTAGGGTCCGACGAGTCATCCTCAGAAATATCCTCTGTACCAACCTCAGAATTGGCTTCCCCAACAGTTTCCTCGGCAGGCTCAACTCCAGACAGAAAGAATACTGGCTCTTGCCATGTGTGAAACTGAATAGATACTGAGAATCAGGGTGAATTGGGAGTCGATGGTACGCTGCGGTTAGATCCAATGTCGTGTAATATCTCTTCCCTTTGATGTTACCAATGATGTCGTTGATACGGGGAATAATGAACTGACCCGCCGGTATTAATGCATTCACCGCTCTGAGGTCCAAACACACTCGCACTTTCTTTAGTTCTCCAGATTGAGTATACTCTGGCACGGCGAGCAAGGGTAAGTTGACGGAAGTGGCTGTATCCCTTTGAACTATGACCAAATCTTGAATCCACTTCTGCACCTGTCTATCTACCCATGGTATCCATTTGTCTGCTACAGAGTTCCTTACTGCCTTCCGCATCCTTGCAGCTTGATCTGGTGTCACTGGCAATCTAACTTCGCCTCCTTCCAATCTGCACCTGTTCTTTTCTCGAATACCGTCATTGTCCCTCAGTGTGGTAAAAGTCCCCTTAAACCACTATCAGTGTGGAGTTAGAATTAGTTTACAATTAATTCACACGAGGTGAATTATTTGTAGACCACGTAGACAATCAAATACAAAAATAAATACACCGCACTGAGCCTCAGGGAGACTCTGTGGTCAGAATACAAGTACTTATATTTATTTGATTATTTTAGGTTTATTACAAGTTTTACAGTTTATCAGAATAATCTGATAAACTGGGTTTTAGGGTTTTGCTGGTTTTACAGCACATGACTAATGACTCATTTAAGAGTCAGTCATTTTAGGATTACTGTTTATAATTACTAATAAATGAACAACGTCCCCTCCCTGAGGAGGGAGAACGTTGAGATACAGTTATCTCGCGTATACTTACTACATTTTTTTTAACTTACCATAGAAGTTGTTAGTTTATTAGTAATTACAGAGAAAGCTACAGAATATGAATTAGTCAGTAGCTGGCACATATTTTTTTTGTTATAAGTATAACAATTGAAAGACAATGCGAACAGAGAATGTCGCATCAAATTGAACGATTTAGATTATCCGAACGATTTAGATTGAATTGAACGATTTAGATTGGATTAACGACGTGTGGACGACGAGGATGAAGAAAGAATCTACTAATACGAGTGAACCCGAAGAGCGCACATTCCAATCAAGCAGAACATTAACCAGGGTCAACAAGGAAAGTCTCACGACGATCAAATGACGAAATCAGACAATCAGTCAGAATCCACAGATAAGTAGTCATGTGTGAGTACAGGTAGGAAGGTTGTTTTCAGTGTGAGACAAGTACAAATCGTATTGCAAGCTAATGAGCTTAAATTGTATTTAAGAAGTTGTTAGAAGAAAGTTCTTTAGGATCCACAGTAGGGTAATAGAGATGGGAGATGTACATGGTTAGTACCGACTCGGTTAGTACGATGACGCAAAGAATCAGCGGCATACTAGATTATTTTACAAAAGTTTTCAGAATGGGATATTAGGAAGCATACAGAGACACAAGTAAGCACCTGTGAGTTATTAGGAGCATATAAGGGTGGGGGCGCACATAACACGAACGATGCAAGTAAATACAAGGTTAAATTGTGAAAATGATATGCGAACACACTCAAATCACTAGAACTTCCAAAAAAATCAGGTCAACGGAGAGGATCAACAGTATGCACAGAAGGTGTGGTTGACGGCAGCTTAGTTTAGGAGTGCAATAACGAGCAATCGTTCTTAGATCAAGAAGCATATTTCCAACAACCGCAACAGCACATGACAAGGACATCACGGGCAAGAAGAGTAAAAGAGGAGCGATGAGGGAAGTTCCCAACAGGGTCCTGCGAATAGGCCGTCATTAGGCCGGAGTAAGAGCTGGCGAGGAGTAGAACAAGAAGTGGCTCCGACTAATGAGGCACTCAACCATATGTTATTGTGGGATGAAGAGTAAGACAGCTGGTAGTGTTAGAGTATATAGACTATCCACACTACTTATGTTAGTGTAGGAAATAAAACAGTCACGAGGGAACCCACGAGTTCCTCGGAGATCGATGTCGAGACGTTATGTGTTTGAAGGATGAAATTTAATAGAAAATGGATATTTATATTCAGTACTCTATCAGTTCATTCGCACACATTTCTAGTTCTCCATTGACAAACAACTCACCAACCATGTCCTACCCCGCCAAAGTCGTAGACAGCAACTCTTGAATCCTGAGCGCCGCAAGGAAGATGATATCGACCGACGTGGAACTAAACGTCGTCAGTCCCATACGGAACGCTCCGCTCCGCACTCAGGTCAGGCACTGGAGGGGCAACAACAGACACATCTTGGGGCTCCACACAATATTTCCGCGGACGACAAGCAGCCACCAACAGCAAACAAAAATAGACCTGCACAATCTGACGAGGATGTCATATTCGAGGGTGAGACCAAGGAAGTACCCAACCTGCGTGCGGACAGTAGTCAGACTTTTATTGGTGAACAGGTAGCCAGTGAAGGGCTGTCCCCTCGTTCGTCTCGGGATACTCCAGGGGCCTTATTTCCCAGTAATGACCCACCACGCCTCCCACCTAACAAGCGGAAGCGTCACCGGAACCGTGTAGTAAGTATACGCGAGATAACTGTATCTCAACGTTCTCCTCCTCCTCAGGAGGGGACGTTGTTCATTTATTAGTAATTATAAACAGTAATCCTAAAATGACTGACTCTTAAATGAGTCATTAGTCATGTGCTGTAAAACCAGCAAAACCTTTAAAACCCAGTTTATCAGATTATTCTGATAAACTGTAAAACTTGTAATAAACCTAAAATAATCAAATAAATATAAGTACTTGTATTCTGACCACAACCCCCCCCCAAACTGAAGCACTGAACAAAGCAGTGTGCCAGTTTCAGAGATGATAAGAATAGCATAGTACCTTATGTGCTGGCATTATCCTCGAGAGCTAGAGCATTGTGCTGGCATTTATCCTCGAGAGCTAGAGCATTGTGCTGGCATTTATCCTCGAGAGCTAGAGCATTGTGCTGGCATTTATCCTCAGAGAGCTAGAGCATTGTGCTGGCATTTTACCTCAGAGAGCTAGAGGACCCGATGTGTACGTCTCGAGCGACCCGTCGTGTTTGAATTCTTGAAGCTACTGTTCATCTGTGTCAGCATATAGGAGTTTGGCAAGTACAATATAGGACTGTATTTGTGTCGGAGAAAAACTGCCAGTGGCAGAAACCGTGCAAACCATTAACCCGCTGTTTCAAAACAATGCCCAAGGAGTTGTTTGATTGATTTCGCTGTGTTATACTCCGAAGCAAGAGTGGCTCATTTAACCTCGCGAGCTTGAGCCGCTGACGATTTTCCCTCGCGAGCTCGAGTGCTAACCGTTTATTCTCGCGAGCTCGAGTGGCTGGTTTATACTCGGGAGCTAGAGTCGCTGCTTTTTTTATACTCAAGAGCTCGAGAGGCTGGTTTATAGGGAGCTAGAGTCGCTGCTTTTTTATACTCAAGAGCTCGAGAGGCTGGTTTATACTCGGGAGCTAGAGTTGCTGGTTTATACTCGGGAGCTAGAGTCGCTGCTTTTTTTTATACTCAAGAGCTCGAGAGGCTGGTTTATACTCGGGAGCTAGAGTTGCTGGTTTATACTGGAGCTAGAGTCGCTGCTTTTTTATACTCAAGAGCTCGAGTGGCTGGTTTATACTCGGGAGCTAGAGTTGCTGTTTTATGCTCCAGAGCTTGAGCTCGATATCCGAGAACAAAGTTATATTGAAGATAAAGTATTAGACTTGTGCACGTTGGCGCTTACGTGTCCGTGTCTGCGAAGCTTTGTGGTAGGCCGCGATATCGTTGGCATCATCAAAAGCTTCTGCTGTTTCCCACGTTGGTTCGCCTTCTCGCCATCTCACCAGGTATTCTAATTTCCCCGTCTCATCATTCGTACGATGTGTGATAATATGGCGAAACTCCACCCCTCCTTCGGTCCATAAGTCTTCGTTAATTGGTGGGTCTGTGCGTCTATGCACTAAACGGAGGAGTTCCACCCGTACCGGTTTGGTCTTGAATTCTGGTGGGGCGGAACCATCCTTGTTCGCTAACTCGTAGCGTTGGCCGTGTCTAGCTTTGACTACATATGGTCCAAACAATGGCCGCATAGCCTTCGTTGTTCGGCCTTCTGATCGTACCATGACCACATCTCCTTCGTCGAAATGTACCAAGTCGTGAGCATGCAGGCGGTCAAATGTCGTCGTAAGCTTGCCTGTATACTTCTTGGTAATGTGGTGGAGGGTCGGCAATATAGTGTCCTGTAACTGGTCTAATCGTTGTGCCCAGGTGTCATTCGTCATCGGCTGAGAATCCGGTAACTCGTCCGTGAAATCGGCGAACGGAACATGGCGGCGGCCAAAGTACACGCTAAACGGTGCACTCTTATGGCGACGGGATATCCGAAGGTTCTGGTATAGCATCGTAAACGGAAGGCGTTCGTCCCATCGAAGGGGAACTGCCTCACAGCATTGTCGAATAGAACGTGTAATCTCCTTGTGACGTCGTTCTGCCGCGCCCAGCACTTGGGGTCGATATGGTGGAGACACCTTATGTAGCATCCCCACTTCCTGGACCAGAAGCTCCACTAACTTGTTGGTGAACTCCTTCCCCATGTCTGTTTGGATTTTACGGGGAAACCATGTTCGCCAAAAAATCTCTATGAGTGTCTGTGTCGTGGTTTCCTTTGTCTTGTCCGGTGTGGCTCGAAGGATAGAATATAGCCTGTGGCGATGTCTAAGACGTGAAGAATATAATTGTTCTTGCGTCTGGACTCCAGTGGCATCGGGATGTAGTCCACTTGAATATGGTCCCACGGGTAGCGTGCATCGATGCTAATCATCGGGTGGAAACCTTTACGAAGTGTGTCCTGTCCCAAACATGTGCCACATTGCCGCTTAACTTCTGTGGCTAACTCAAGTGCCCCTGGCCAAATGTGACCGTTCTGACGAAGTTGTTGGACTGTGTCCGCCGCCCCATGATGTCCTTGTTCGTGTTGCGCTTGCGTGAGTTGCGTACGACGCTGTTTCTCCGCCGGACTCGCTTGTGCAAACGCCGGTTGACCCTCTGCATCTGCCAGTGCCACTGAGATTTCTCGCGCTGTGTCTAAGCACATGACATATTTTGTATGCTTTGGTTCTGCAAAACCAAGTCGCTGTGAAAACAGCGGGTCCAGTTTGAATCCATTGGGAGGACCCACCCGTGCTACTACGGTATGACCCATGGTGTCTTCCCACATGCGTACTTAGCGTACTTGAGGAACGTGTGTGGTGTCCGTGGTACCAGCACCGGTTCTGTCTGCAATAACTGCTTGAACAGGTCGAACCATGGTGCTCTTGGTACCCATGGTAGACATACTGTGGCCCGTGCGCCGTCGGCTCGTATCTTGCGTAACATCCTGTGTATCTGTTCCCAAGGCGGGTTCATCCATCCATCGACTATCGACCAGTCGTGGGCAAACGCTCCTTCCCCATCATCCTTCGTCCAGAACCGAGGAAGCTGAGCGTTGGTTGGGTCCGCAAATACATCTATGTCATTCGGTCCAAAGTGTTGTTGCGCTTGTTCAAAGTAACTAGGGAATAACTGCCAGCCGTCGGTATACATTATTTCGAGTTCGTCCTGCTCCGCTGTCCCCTCGTGTACTCTACTTAACATGTCCGGGAGCACATTTGACTCTCCTGGTATATGCGATATGGTAAAGTTGAATGGCGCGATGATATGATGCCATCTCTGAAGCATCTGAATTATCGGATTAAGCTTGAGCTGTGTGTTCATATATACAAGGGCCTTGTGGTCCGTGAAGACCGCAAACCGTTGCCCATCCAAGTATTCCCTGAAATGTGTCAGTCCATATACCAATGCCAGTAACTCCTTCATAGGTGTGGCGTAGTTCTGTTGCGCATGGTTCAGAGTCTTACTAAAGAACATTAAGTAATGTTTCTTACCGTTGACCCATTGGAATAGCGCTCCCCTAAACCGTAATCGCTAGCGTCGGTTTCCAAGTTCAGAGGAATGCCGTCGACCGGAAAGTGTAACGCCACAGCATTCACCACTGCGTCTTTCATTGCCTGCCACGCCTGTGCATGTCTCTCCTCCCAACGATCACCTATCAACTCCTTTGGTTTGAGTTTGCAAAATTCGCGCAAGGGTGCAACCGTGTTCGCGAAATTAGGCAGATGTTCGTGGAGGTAATTTGCTAAACCCAACGCCGAGGCTATATCTTTGTATCGATGTGGTGTGGGCCAGTCGATCAGCTTGGCCTGCTTTTCATGGTCAATGTCAATGCCTTGTGCCGATACTTTCTTCCCTAGGATCATGACTTCGGAGATAGCGAAGTGGCACTTGGCAGGGTTAAGCTTAAAACTGTGGTATGTTAAGCGTTGTATCACCTTCTGCACCGTCCTAACGTGTTCGTCATAACCGTCACTGGCGATAACTATGTCATCGATATAGTGGTGAACCGGTAAGCCATCAAGTATTGTACTCAAGGTACGTTGAAACTGCTGCGTGAGTACATGAAGACCGAACGGTGCTGATGTGAACGAGTACTGATAACGTTCGTGTGTAAAACTAAATAAGTATTGTGAGTCTGGATGGATGGGCAGCCTGTGGTATGCAGCCGATATGTCCAGCGTCGTGTAGTACTTCTTACTCTTGAGGCGAGATATGAGTTCGTTGACCTTGGGGATCAGGAACTGGTCACCAGGAATAAGCGCGTTAACGGCACGCATGTCTAAACACACGCGTACCTTCTTGACGTTGCCTTCCGCATCGAATGTCGGTACCGCAAGGAGAGGAAGATTAACAGTCGTTGGTGTCGTTCGTTTCGTGATCACCAAATCCGTCAACCACTTCTTCACTTGTTCATCCACATAGGGGAGCCATCGATCGGATACGAAGTTACGCGCCGATCGCCGCATCTGCAACGCTTGTTCATGGGTTACTGGGATGGTTACCTCACTCCCTTCCAGACGACAGCGCGCGTTGTCGGCAATTTTCGCATTGGCTTCCAAATCCTGTGCCAACCGTTGGCGTACATCGACGGGTTCCGTCGTGTTAGGTGCCTGTCGGCGTGGTATGGGTTCGAGGAGCTCTTCTAGTTCTGTGGGGTCTATTGGTGCAAGTGGCGATTGGATACCGCCTATGTATAGGCCCAAGCCTTTCAACATATCTTGCCCCACTATAACATCTATACCCGTCGGCAAGTTCATCAATTCTAATGAACCGTCGATAATTCTGGTACCGTACCTTATAGGTACCACTTCCGTCGTCCCCAGTCGAGGAGTTCGCACCGCCTTGTCAGCTAAATATATAAATGACCCAGGTGGTGCCGGAGTTATTGGTCGGCCAAGGAGGTCTGCGGATGTCTGTGAGATACAACTTCTATTTGCTCCCGTGTCTATCAAGGCTTTGAACGTACGTCCGTTGATTTGTACTTGAATATAGACTCGGTTGTCTGACGTCAGCAATGGGTCTTGTATTGCCATCACTGCTCCAATCGTGGTAACAAATATGAAGCTCTATCCGACTCAGACACCCTCACCTCTCATGCATGATCGGCTACCGACTCCCACATGTCATAGGTGTGGTTTGGTGGTGACGTCATGTGCTCGAAGTCTTCGTAAAGGATCGTGTTGATATGAATCTCTGTAGCTTCCGATGGTGGAGCCAAGTCTTCGTCCTGTGTAATCGCATTCACCTGTACTTGAGGCGTCGGACGTATTGTAACTACGTCTCTAGTCTGGGATGTATTCTGCCCCTGTCCTGCGGTTGACGTTGTGGACGGTCTGTGTACCGATTGTACGTCCCTCAAAGGACGGTTGTTGTCGTATAGCCTTGCCCGACCCTCTGCGCTCACCGCTTGCGACGCCCTGAAATGGTGACACCGTGGGATGTGCCTACCACCTGGTGGCGCCTGTGCCTGGCACCCCGCACAAGTCGTTGGTACCGTAGGTTGGGGCCGTTGAGTCCAATTCTGCGTTTGTCGTCTACTCGTCTGTAGGTTGGGGCGGCTATTGGTGTGGTCGCGACTTCCATTGGTCGTCGGGCCCTCGCGGTTGTTGCGACCCTGGAAACGTGCTGCCGTACGTTGCTGTGCATCCTGAATGTCAGGGCTCAACAGCTGTATAAGCTCGTGTGTCTCCATCAGTTGCCATTTGGGATGCAACTGTAGAGTACGTTCATACGTACGGCCGTTGAGAGCTTCTTCTAACAGTTGTACAATGCAGTGGTTCACTAAATTCTGTTGGAAGTCGGCATCTGTCTGGCACCGTTCACGTGCCCTCCTGTGGTTCTCCATGAGCTGTGTCATTTGTTCCATAAGAGGAGTGTGCATGTTCCGACTTTGGCCCTTGGCTAACTTGCGAAACGCGGGATCGACAGTGGCTTGTGTTTCGTGCGAACAGATCTGTTCGATCTGTAGTTGAGGTGTGCATGTCTTCAACCGTTCAGAGTTGTCGCGGATGTAGTCCAGCGTTGACTTTTCCGCCTTGAAGTAAGATAGTACCTTATGAAACCATGTAAGGTTCCAAGTCTCGTCCAGCCCTGCGATTTGTGCGTTCTTGAACGCCTCGAGGAGAGCCCCTCTTGTGTCCCGTTCCATGATATCATGTAGGTAGTATCTATTCGACGGCCAATCAGGCCACGTACGTGGTGAAGGTACGGGACGCTTCTCTACCGGTCGGGACTCTAATGTAGCTCGAAGTGTCTCAATCACGCCCCGAAGAGCTTCAGCTCGAGCCGTGTTATTCTCCTCGATTGCTTGGCATAGCTCGTCACTTAACTGTAGTATCCGTGCGTGTAGCGCCTGTCGCCTTTTCTCGATACTAGCCGGTGTGGGCGGAGGCACTGTTGTCTCCTTCTCTTGTCGTTTATGTGTCTGTACATATTCACTGGGCGCTTCTTTCTCGCCCCACTGACGTTGCTGTTGTTGGCGCAGGTTCGTACTTAATCGGTCCTGTCTATTCTTCACCGCCTGCTTACCTTGAGGATTCTGTCTGGCTAATACTTGTTCATGTGCGAACTCTTGAAAAGTTGGTGTGTTCTCACTGGCAGACAGAGTATCATCCTCCTCGGTTGAACTGTCCTCTGACCCTGGTGATTTGTACCCAAGTCCATAAAACGGACGCTCACAGCCTTGAATTCGGAAGGTAGGGTTGTCTTCGTCCTCTGGTACTGCCTGTACCCGTTCGTGTGCGTCAGAAGAACTCTCCTTAGCGGCCGCCCCCCTATTGTAGTTCGTCCGGCGTTTATGCGCTGTAACCTCTGTTCGTATTTTTCAAAGAGAGACTGCTGTTGTGTCATCAGCTCCGTGAGTTTCTGAGCTGACGATTGTTCCCGTGCCGTTTCCTTGTTGTTGGTACGGTTCCGGTGACGCTTCCGCTTGTTAGGTGGGAGGCGTGGTGGGTCATTACTGGGAAATAAGGCCCCTGGAGTATCCCGAGACGAACGAGGGGACAGCCCTTCACTGGCTACCTGTTCACCAATAAAAGTCTGACTACTGTCCGCACGCAGGTTGGGTACTTCCTTGGTCTCACCCTCGAATATGACATCCTCGTCAGATTGTGCAGGTCCATTTTTTTTGTTTGCTGTTGGTGGCTGCTTGTCGTCCGCGGAAATAATATGTGGAGCCCCAAGATGTGTCTGTTGTTGCCCCTCCAGTGCCTGACCTGAGTGCGGAGCGGAGCGTTCCGTATGGGACTGACGACGTTTAGTTCCGCGTCGGTCGATATCATCTTCCTTGCGGCGCTCAGGATTCAAGAGTTGCTGTCTACGACTTTGGCGGGGGGTAGGACATGGTTGGTGAGTTGTTTGTCAATGGAGAACCAGAAATGTGTGCGAATGAACTGATAGAGTACTGAATATAAATATCCATTTTCTATTAAATTTCATCCTTCAAACACATAACGTCTCGACATCGATCTCCGAGGAACTCGTGGGTTCCCTCGTGACTGTTTTATTTCCTACACTAACATAAGTAGTGTGGATAGTCTATATACTCTAACACTACCAGCTGTCTTACTCTTCATCCCACAATAACATATGGTTGAGTGCCTCATTAGTCGGAGCCACTTCTTGTTCTACTCCTCGCCAGCTCTTACTCCGGCCTAATGACGGCCTATTCGCAGGACCCTGTTGGGAACTTCCCTCATCGCTCCTCTTTTACTCTTCTTACTCGTGATGTCCTTGTCATGTGCTGTTGCGGTTGTTGGAATATGCTTCTTGATCTAAGAACGATTGCTCGTTATTGCACTCCTAAACTAAGCTGCCGTCAACCACACCTTCTGTGCATACTGTTGATCCTCTCCGTTGACCTGATTTATCTGGAAGTTCTAGTGATTTGAGTGTGTTCGCATATCATTTTCACAATTTAACCTTGTATTTACTTGCATCGTTCGTGTTATGTGCGCCCCCACCCTTATATGCTCCTAATAACTCACAGGTGCTTACTTGTGTCTCTGTATGCTTCCTAATATCCCATTCTGAAAACTTTTGTAAAATAATCTAGTATGCCGCTGATTCTTTGCGTCATCGTACTAACCGAGTCGGTACTAACCATGTACATCTCCCATCTCTATTACCCTACTGTGGATCCTAAAGAACTTTCTTCTAACAACTTCTTAAATACAATTTAAGCTCATTAGCTTGCAATACGATTTGTACTTGTCTCACACTGAAAACAACCTTCCTACCTGTACTCACACATGACTACTTATCTGTGGATTCTGACTGATTGTCTGATTTCGTCATTTGATCGTCGTGAGACTTTCCTTGTTGACCCTGGTTAATGTTCTGCTTGATTGGAATGTTCGCTCTTCGGGTTCACTCGTATTAGTAGATTCTTTCTTCATCCTCGTCGTCCACACGTCGTTAATCCAATCTAAATCGTTCAATTCAATCTAAACCGTTCGGATAATCTAAATCGTTCAATTTGATGCGACATTCTCTGTTCGCATTGTCTTTCAATTGTTATACTTATAACAAAAAAATATGTGCCAGCTACTGACTAATTCCTATTCTGTAGCTTTCTCTGTAATTACTAATAAACTAACAACTTCTATGGTAAGTTAAAAATGTAGTAAGTATACGCGAGATAACTGTATCTCAACGTTCTCCCTCCTCAGGGAGGGGGACGTTGTTCATTTATTAGTAATTATAAACAGTAATCCTAAAATGACTGACTCTTAAATGAGTCATTAGTCATGTGCTGTAAAACCAGCAAAACCCTAAAACCCAGTTTATCAGATTATTCTGATAAACTGTAAAACTTGTAATAAACCTAAAATAATCAAATAAATATAAGTACTTGTATTCTGACCACACAGATATATACATCGCCAGTATGCTTGGATCGCGGGAGTTTAACCAAATCGACTATGACTCGGCGCATCGGTTGGTCTTCTGTCACACTTTTTAGGGGTGCCCAGCCGTATCGCTTGATCTGGTTCTTTTCACAATCAGTACAGCGTCGGTATACTTCACGTATGGTTTCTTTCAGCGCCGGGTGATCAAGCCCTGCACGAATAGCCATTTTATAAGTATGCTCATATGCTCGATGCGTTAAATTATGTATAATTTTAACTCTACTATTGAGCTCCTCTAAGTCAGTCAGATTCTGCGTAACGCTGGCTGGATGAACCATAGTCCTGTTGGAAAGGGCAACCTCAGTATCAGGAGGGGTAGAGTCCTGAGATACATAATTGACAACATTGGATTGTTGAAGTATCTTCTTCAGTTGTTTCGCAACTCCTGGCTGTTCTTTAAGCAGCGCTTTAAGTAGTTGAGTGCGAGCTTCAAGTTCTCTTAGAGGTTTGAGTCTTTGATCCATGGCCTTAGCTAGTTCCATGTTTTTACGATCTAATGCCGTTTCAATCGGCATTACCTCGACTGCAATCTTGTTGGGTGCATGTGTTGTACGAGTCTTGAGCTTTTGTTCAAACTCTTTAGACTCCTCTAGTTTAGCTAAGAATTCGGTTGAGGGTTTCCACTTAGTGGTACCTGCAGGACCGATGCGACAAACAATGGTGTGTTTCCAAGGCGTCTTCTTAATAGAATAGGATCCCTGATACAAGAACGTGTCGGTTTCACGGTCGACATAAATAGGTTCGTCTTGAATCATATTAATTAAATCACGTATCCATGGGTCGGAGTTACGTAAGGGACAACACAGCGTAATGGTAGATTTAGTAATATTAACATAATTTAACAACTGTGCGATAAGTTGACAAGGTGGGTTAGCCCACGCATTATGCTTTGATAAGTCAAGCTGAAATGCATCACCTTTAGGATGAGTCAACGACCTATATTCAGAAACCTGTTTGTTATGTTCTGCGGCGAACATATCAACAGTAAATGGACCCCATCGTGATTGAGCGAGGTTAAACCATTTCTTATTTAGCATCCAATCGGTTGCTACTAACTCTTTGACTGTTTTCTGGTAGTCGGGCACAAGTCGAGAGAGCATGTCAGGAAGATGGTTATGTATTCCTGGAATGTGTGTTATATTAAAAGCGAACTTGGCAATAATGTCATGCCAGCGGCTCACCAACTGTGAATCAGGGTTCATATCTTTTAAGTATGTTAAAGACTTTTGATCACAGGCGACAGTAAAGTAACTTCCATAAAGGTAGTCTTTAAACTGTCTTAGCGCAGTAACTATAGCAAGGAGCTCTTGTTTAACGGTAGGGTAATTCCGTTGACTCTTATTATAACTCTTGCTAAAGAATTGTATGTAGCGCGGTTTACCATTTATCGTTTGGTAAAGCACTCCACCTACCGCTCGATCTGAAGCGTCGGTTGCTACTTGGAATGGGACACCATCCACAGGGTACTGCATGATGGGTGCGTCCATTACTTTACTTTTGACTAGTTTAAATGCATCATCACATTCTTTAGTCCAAAGCTTTCCCAAAGGTCCTTTGTGCAGCCGTAGGTGACTGAAAGGCTTTAAGTAATGAGAAAGATGCGGTACCGAATCCGAGAAGAAGTTAACAAACCCACACACAGAGTTCACATCTCTTCCAGTAATTGGTGTTGATAAATGCAACAGAAACTGTTTCTTGCCAGGATCAATTTCTACCCCTGCTGCAGATACTTTGTAGCCAAGTAAGTGTATAGTATCTTTAGCAAAAGAACACTTGTCTTCGTTAATCTTAAGTTTAGCATGATTAAGTCGCTTTAAGACTTCTTTAACGAGTTTAGCATGTTCATGTGCTGTCTTTGTAAAGATAACTATATCATCTAAATAGACTGATACGTTATACGACAGGTCCGCAAATAGTTCCATCATAACTTGTTGGAAGAAAGAAGGTAACATGTGTAAGCCTTCAGGTGCACCTTTAAACTGGTACTTCTTACCTTGCCAAGTAAAGGAAAAGTATTTCCTATGAGGCTCATATATCTGTAGTTGATGGAATGCAGCTTTTAAGTCTATCTTGGAAAAGATAGTCGCACCCTCCATTTTGCGTAGTATCTCGCTTATCTTAGGTAAGGGAAAACTATGTTGCGGAATTAGTTTGTTGATTGGCGACAGGTCTAGTACTACTCTTGTTTTACTAAACGTTCCATCAGATTTATATTGATCGACCGCTAAGAGAGCTAAGTTAACTGGGGTTGCATCATAATTGATTTCAATTAGACCCTGTTTTAACCAATCTTCGATTTGGGCTTTGACAACGTCTTTGTGTCTCCAACTCACGTAGTTATGTGAAGGACTTTAACTTAGAGAAGTCGACGTTTGTTAAGTCAAGTCTAACGTACCCAATAGAGAACTTAAACATACACCAGTCAGTTATTGCAATCTTCCTGTTTTATATAATATATCCTTTGCTTCACCTTCCGGAGGTTTAGGTTTCTTTAACATATTATCATCTGACTGATCTTTATTCGGGTCTAGCCCATTAGGCAAACCAGTGAGTGTTATACCCAAACTGAGAAGATCAGCCATACCTATAATTAAATCGTATTTCTGAGACATGTCAGTAACGATTAGGTGAGTCTTCATTTCTCTTCTATCTGACAGCATTATGTGTGCATAGTCAATGGCTTGTTCGCAAGTAGTAACTTTGCCATTTCCCAAGATTAAATCAGTTGTTTCGTTATGGACAGCCATATCTGTAGCGTAGGCTACTCGGCGTGAGATAGCAGAGACTTCAGCCCCTGGATCAAATAGTGCCATAACTTTTTTCTCCATTTACGAAAACTGTTTGAAAGATACGTTCATCTCCTTTGGTATAGATTTTATTGAACATTTTCTCATAATCTTGCTCTAGTGCGCACATATGGTACTGTCAGTGCTTAACTTGGACGTCCGGTAAGTCCTTGCAATCCTCTTTGTGCCAACCGTTAGTACCCTTGCAAATAGCACACTCTTTCATATAGTGTCCAAAATCTGGCTTGTCTGGTGCACACTTAACAGGGTCGTGTCTACCATTCCACTTGCCATTACGTTTTGTGAGGTTGTAACCACACTTCTTGCAAGGCGCTCTCACCTTCTTTTCACCTTTCGGTTCGGTAGAAGTAGAGCCAGTACCCCCCCCTCCAGTAGTAGTGCGAGGTTTCTTAGTACTACGCGCAGTATTAGTCTCTACTGCGTTTCGCTTTAGTGGGCTGGGTGTAGCTCGTGGTACTAAGTACTCTAGTAGAGAGATTGGTATGCTTGTGAACTATCTTCTCAAAGACAGACCAAGGCATAGATCGCAAATCACCATGGGCGATGATGCCATCATTGACTTTCTTAAAGAGGTTAGCTCCCAGAGTCTCCATCATCTGACAAATTAATAAATATTTGCCAGTATAGGTACGACCACCAATCCGAGTTTTCATATGTGTCATATGAGCTAGAGCACCTCGAATAGTGGTATCGTTCGCAAAGAACTTGCGAGACTCTAAAAGTTCACGGTCACGTGCATCTTCAAAAAAAAGGTGTTAAGTATATTATCACGCAACTGGTGCCAGGGTAGGGCTTTCCAGTTGGGCTCATGAGCCTTCAAGATAGTTCGCCATTCACCTGGCTCACAGAAATGAATAAAGGCATTCATCATCTGCTTATCCTTAAGGCTGGCAGACTCCTTAAGTTGGTCGAAGGCCTTCAGTGTCTCCACTGTACTCTCATTAGTAGAGAAAAAGAGCGGAGAATCTTGGGACGAAATTGTGCTAGCGTGACAGCTAAGGAATCCATGTAGATAGTGAAGAGCTGGGGCCGACGATTGAGCCTTGTAGGATGCCATTCGTTCTATGGAATTGTAGAAATACGGCCTCCGGTCAGTCTAAAATATCAAGATCAATTGAGATAATACATTGGTTTTATTTGTATTTTAAATAATTTAATACAAGCTCTTTTTTTCCAATATTTCCAAAGTGTTCTAAATTCACTTTGATGGCTCCAATAGCCTGAGTATTTGGTATGACTCATCTACTTGGACCTATTTGAGACATTAGTAGATGTAGGATATTATAAACTAAATTTTATAATCTCCGAACTACTACTTATAGATTTTGGTCCTCCCACCAATCTCCAAAATCCAATAAGTCTTTTTCTTTTTTTAACTTTTCTTCAGATGGAACTTTATTTATATCAGCTAATGTATTAACGTGACTTACGTTATTATGTCTATTTACAAATTAGGCATGTGGTCATGAACACTTAGTACTTCTAGTGAAAATTATTCAATAAAGAACAGCTAGAGGTACGCCCTGTGTGATCGAGGAAATTTAGGCTCTTAACAAGAGGTAGTCCCTGATCATTCTTACACAAGCTACCACTGCTAAATCCTAACTGACTAAATTGTATTTTAGTTTAATATAGTTTGAAACCTAGTAATTTCCACCGAAGTTCAGATATTTTTCAGTTATTTAGTAGTTACAGTAGTGTACTGCTTCTAGACTGTCTAACATCGATTTACTATCCAGCAAATGCTATGGCTAAGGATACTTCTAAAGGCAAGGAGCCGCCGTGCGAGGTTTCTTAGTACTACGCGCAGTATTAGTCTCTACTGCGTTTCGCTTAGTGGGCTGGGTGTAGCTCGTGGTACTAAGTACTCTAGTAGAGAGATTGGTATGCTTGTGAACTATCTTCTCAAAGACAGACCAAGGCATAGATCGCAAATCACCATGGGCGATGATGCCATCATTGACTTTCTTAAAGAGGTTAGCTCCCAGAGTCTCCATCATCTGACAAATTAATAAATATTTGCCAGTATAGGTACGACCACCAATCCGAGTTTTCATATGTGTCATATGAGCTAGAGCACCTCGAATAGTGGTATCGTTCGCAAAGAACTTGCGAGACTCTAAAAGTTCACGGTCACGTGCATCTTCAAAAAAAGGTGTTAAGTATATTATCACGCAACTGGTGCCAGGGTAGGGCTTTCCAGTTGGGCTCATGAGCCTTCAAGATAGTTCGCCATTCACCTGGCTCACAGAAATGAATAAAGGCATTCATCATCTGCTTATCCTTAAGGCTGGCAGACTCCTTAAGTTGGTCGAAGGCCTTCAGTGTCTCCACTGTACTCTCATTAGTAGTAGAGAAAAAGAGCGGAGAATCTTGGGACGAAATTGTGCTAGCGTGACAGCTAAGGAATCCATGTAGATAGTGAAGAGCTGGGGGCCGACGATTGAGCCTTGTAGGATGCCATTCGTTCTATGGAATTGTAGAAATACGGCCTCCGGTCAGTCTAAAATATCAAGATCAATTGAGATAATACATTGGTTTTTATTTGTATTTTAAATAATTTAATACAAGCTCTTTTTCCAATATTTCCGTTCGAAACCCGGCCCATTTTTTTTTTTTTTTCTTCTTCGGTATAGGAAGAATATCAGCCAAGTGGGACACGATAGAGGGGTCCACAACTGCTGCTGCCGCTAGCTCCTTCAAGAGCGCTTCAGTGCGGTTCAATTGGCGTCGAGATTGAGAGGATCCAACCACTCGTTGTCGAGTTATGGCGTCCTCAGCTTCGGCCCCAAGATTTGAGCTGAATGGAATGGCTTTCTCCATCGATGGCGAAACCGAAATTTTCGGACAGGTCCAATACTTCCTTTTCACGCCGGATTTGTGCTGGAGTGTCCTTTAGATGTGGAGTTATAATGCCCCCGACATTCGTATCCACGAATTTTCCAGCCTTTCGACGTTTATCCCCAATATTTGACGGCACGTGGTCAGGGGGCAAGCTGGGGTCCTGAGCTTCACTCCTAGGTGATACACGGACGCTGGCGAGCCTTTCCGCGGTAGTAGATACCTCTTCTTCCAAGGCTTTAGGATCCGACGAGTCATCCTCAGAATAATCCTCTGTACCAACCTCAGAATTTGCTTCCCCAACAGTATCCTCGGCAGGCTCAACTCCAGACAGGCTAGGTGTTTCCACAGGGATCTCAAGAACCTCGGCAGGCTTAGCAGGCTTAGAGCTAGCGGCTCCCTTGCCTTTAGAAGTACCCTTAGCCATAGTATTTGCTGGATAGTAAATCGATGTCAGACAGTCTAGAAGCAGTACACTACTGTAACTACTATTTAACTGAAAAATATGTAAACTTTGATGGAAATTACTAGGTTTCAAACTATATTAAACTAAAATACAATTTAGTCAGTTAGGATTTAGCAGTGGTAGCTTGTGTAAGAATGATCGGGACTGCCTCTTGTTAAGAGCCTAAATATCCTCGATCACACAGGGCGTACCTCTAGCTGTTCTTTATTGAATAATTTTCACTAGAAGTACTAAGTGTTCATGACCACTTGCCTAATTTGTAAATAGACAGAATAACGTAAGTCACGTTAATACATTAGCTGATATAAATAAAAGTTCCATCTGAAGAAAAGTTAAAAAAAAAAGAAAAGACTTATTGGATTTTGGAGATTGGCGGGAGGACCAAAATCTATAAGTAGTAGTTCGGAGATTATAAAATTTAGTTTATAATATCCTACATCTACTAATGTCTCAAATAGGTCCAAGTAGATGAGTCATACCAAATACTCAGGCTATTGGAGCCATCAAAGTGAATTTAGAACACTTTGGAAATATTGGAAAAGAGCTTGTACTAAATTATTTAAAATACAAATAAAACCAATGTAGTATCTCAATTGATCTTGATATTTTAGACTGACCGGAGGCCGTATTTCTACAATATTTCCAAAGTGTTCTAAAGGACTTTGATGGCTCCAATAGCCTGAGTATTTGGTAAATGACTCATCTACTTGGACCGATTTGAGACATTAGTAGATGTAGGATATTATAAACTAAAATTTTATAATCTCCGAACTCTACTACTTATAGATTTTGGTCCTCCCACCAATCTCCAAATCCAATAAGTCTTTACTTTTTTTTAACTTTCTTCAGATGGAACTTGTATTTATATCAGTAATGTATTAACGTGACTTTCGTTATTATGTCTATTTACAAATTAGGCAAGTGGTCATGAACACTTAGTACTCCTAGTGAAAATTATTCAATAAAGAACAGCTAGAGGTACGCCCTGTGTGATCGGGAGGATATGTAGGAAATAACAAGAGCCAGTCCGATCATTCTACACAATCTACCACTGCTAAATCCTACATTGGTTTTTAAATTGTATTTTAAATTTGAATATAAAGTTTGAATATTTCCAAAGTAATTTCCATCAGTTTACATCTGCCAGTTCGGTGGTAAAAAACATGTCTTGTATCTGCTGGTTGAGATCGGCCCACTGCGATATTATATGCTGCCCTGGTTCTTCCTGAACTACGCCAGAGCACGGCCACTCAAGAACGTGCTTGCATACTGGAGTTTTACTTGCTCTGGCACCTGATGCCCCAGATTTACTCCTTCCGCGGCAAACATCTGCTCCATACGATAAAGCCATTCCGCACTTCCTATACTTCTGCCTTGCCTCCATAGATATCAGGTTTATTGAACTTCAGTATGGGCCTTCCGACTGCAGCTCGTTGCGGTCGGCCCAACAGTTGCTGTATTTGTTGCTGTAGCTCAGCAATCTGTTGTTGATATTGCGCCATGTTGGCACCCTCCACTTGCTGCTGTAAGTTAACAACTTGTTGTTGATATTGTGCCAGGCCGGCCATATTCTCCATAATTTGTACCAACTCGGCCTCCATGTTATGGGACCAGACCTGTTCAGCTGATTGGGCCGGCTGGTTTGCTGTACTGTGTCCTTGGACCGACATATCTTAGTTTTGCTCTCTTAGTGATCCTCAGCTATGGTAGCTTGGGCGTACCCCAACGTGTCCGAGACGTTACTAACTCAGAGGCCCTAACGTTTGCGAAGGTTGAAAAGCGGAGCCGCAAGCAACCCTGGGCTTTAAAAAAAAATAAGGCTCTCACTTTTCCCACAAAGTGAGTTTCTACTTAATAACCCGCTCCAAACGCCGTTCGATTCATTGGGATAAATCGCACGTTAGCGTGTCCGCACGTCTTCTGATCCCAAGTCCTTTTAAGCCTAGTACTGTACGACAAAGTCGCACTGATATAGGGGTACCTGGTCCTACCAAAGTTACAGCCGTTGTCACACTTCCTTTCGCTGAGAGAGAGCGCCGTCCTATGATCAACGTCAATTCCCTGTTAGTCGAGACAATCCTTGAAGGGCCCCTCCAGCCGCATATATTATAAGGTCCCTCGAATTTCCCAAAATTCGGTCCTTACCCTCCAAATTCAAAGTCGACCCAAAACATGATTATTACAGTTTTGGCGCCAAAAAAACCCTCCCCCATAAAATCCCAAAATTCGGTAGTAATAGCTTTATATTTTTAGGTTTACGACGATATAAGCAGTCTTTAATCCTCTTCGTCCTTTTTTTTCTTATGTTCTTAATGAAAGTCTCCACTCTAACGCTGGACGTGGACTGCTTTTATAGTCCGCCGGGACCTATCTCTATCTATTCCCGAGCGAACTTGTACTACTAACATCCTAGGCTATTAAATATAACTATAACGCTCGTAGTGAGAGGGAAAGGCACGGGCCTAGAAAACCCTCTGCTACGATGTTCTCGAATTTCTCATGGCGTCATCGTCATGCATGTTCGTAGACACTTTGTTCTGTTCGTGAATATACATAGACAATTTTAAGTATGACCCATGAGAATGACGCTCAAAAAATCGTCAGGGCCTGGTTATATACGATTAACCCTGGCTTGGGCCCTGAAATCAAATCCTGAAACTCCTACACTGTAAAACAAAATATAAAATTTATGAAAATAAACTTGTGGAAACTGGTGAGGAATGTGGAAATTTATTTTTATATTACTGTGGCAAACTGGCAACTGGCAACTGGCATTCATCAACAGATTTAAAACTATTTATATCTGCAGATGGATTCCGCAGTATCGGAGAAAAAAAAGAGACATCATAAATATCAATTTAGAAATGCTTGAAAAGAATATTTGTATTTATTTATTTATTTAGATTTTTATACTCTTGGCCTCTTTCAGAGAGAGAGGCTATTATATTTGAAAGCTGATCACAGATCACATTCAATCAATACTATCTCTACTGAAGAGTTAATTGTAGTTCACCATGGCGGGTGAAGCTCCACACAAACGACTAGCACCTGGGTCGTAAACATATAGGCTAGCATTGTTGCTATTGGTATGCACTTCGTCTTTGTGCTTGTTCCAATGCCTGAATAATCTATTGTCCAAAATACAAGTGGTTGTATGCAAAGAGTTACTGTAATTGTCAAAATCAGAGCTTCTATATTCACCAATTTTATGACCGATCTTTTTTCACTTTAATCATATTTTAATGCCCTTTCTTCGCAGCTTGATCCATCCGTATTCCTTC
>LUCW03001630.1:0-30000 GCA_001586965.3 Sphaeroforma sirkka
TTGCCCCACTATAACATCTATACCCGTCGGCAAAGTTCATCAATTCTAATGAACCGTCGATAATTCTGGTACCGTACCTTATAGGTACCACCTCCGTCGTCCCCAGTCGAGAGTTCGCACCGCCTTGTCAGCTAAATATATAAATGACCCAGGTGGTGCCGAGTATTGGTCGGCCAAGGAGGTCTGCGGATGTCTGTGAGATACAACTTTCATTCTGCTCCCGTGTCTATCAAGGCTTTGAACGTACGTCCGTTGATTTGTACTTCTTCTTGAATATAGACTCGGTTGTCTGACGTCAGCAATGGGTCTTGTATTGCCACTCACTGCTCCAATCGTGTGTAACAAATATGAAGTCTCTACTGACTCAGACACCCTCACCTCTCATGCATGATCGGATACCGACTCCCAGTTACGTCATAGGTGTGGTTTGGTGGTGACGTCATGTGCTCGAAGTCTTCGTAAAGGATCGTGTTGATATGAATCTCTCAGAAGCTTCCGATGGTGGGAGCCAAGTCTTCGTCCTGTGTAATCGCATTCACCTGTACTTGAGGCGTGTCGGACGTATTGTAACCACAGTTCTAGTCTGGGATGTATTCTGCCCCTGTCCCGGTGGTTGACGTTGTGGACGGTCTGTGTACTGATTGTAATGTGTCCTCAAAGGACGGTTGTTGTCGTATAGCCTTGTCTGCCTCGACCCTCTGCGCTCACCGCTTGGTGACGCCCTGAAACGAGGACACCCGGATGTGCCTACCACCTGGTGGCGCCTGTGCCTGGCACCCCGCACAAGTCGTTGGTACCGTAGGTTGGGGCCGTTGAGTCCAATTCTGCGTTTGTCGTCTACTCGTCTGTAGGTTGGGGCGGCTATTGGTGTGGTCGCGACTTCCATTGGTCGTCGGCCCTCGCGGTTGTTGCGACCCTGGAAACGTGCTGCCGTACGTTGCTGTGCATCCTGAATGTCAGGCTCAACAGCTGTATAAGCTCGTGTGGTTCCATCAGTTGCCATTTGGGATGCAACTGTAGAGTACGTTCATATCGCAATACGGCCGTTGAGAGCTTCTTCTAACAGTTGTACAATGCAGTGGTTCACTAAATTCTGTTGAAGTCGGCATCTGTCTGGCACCGTTCACGTGCCCTCCTGTGGTTCTCCATGAGCTGTGTCATTTGTTCCATAAGAGGAGTGTGCATGTTGTTCCGACTTTGGCCCTTGGCTAACTTGCGAAACGCGGGATCGACAGTGGTTTGTGTTTTCGTGCGAAACAGATCTGTTCGATCTGTAGTTGAGGTGTGCATGTCTTCAACCGTTCAGAGTTGTCGCGGATGTAGTCCAGTGTTGACTCTTCCGCCTTGAAGTAAGATAGTACCTTATGAAACCATGTAAGGTTCCAAGTCTCGTCCAGCCCTGCGATTTGTGCGTTCTGAACGCCTCGAGGAGAACCCCTCTTGTGTCCCGTTCCATGATATCATGTAGGTAGTATCACATTCGACGGCCAATCAGGCCACGCATGTGGTGAAGGTACGGGACGCTTCTCTACCGGTCGGGACTCTAATGAAAGCTCTGAAGTGTCTCCAATCACGCCCTGAAGAGCTTCAGCTCGAGCTTGTGTTATTCTCCTCGATTGCTTGGCATAGCTCGTCACTTAACTGTAGTATCCGTGCGTAGCGCCCGTCGCCTTTTCTCGATACTAGCCGGTGTGGGCGGAGGCACTGTTGTCTCCTTCTCTTGTCGTTTATGTGTCTGTACATATTCACTGGGCGCTTTTCTCGCCCCACTGACGTTGCTGTTAAGCTGGCGCAGGTTCGTACTTAATCGGTCCCGTCTATTTCTTCACCGCCTGCTTACCTCTGAGGATTCTGTCTGGCTAATACTTGTTCATGTGCGAACTCTTGAAAAGTTGGTGTGTTCTCACTGGCAGACAGAGTATCATCCTCCTCGGTTGAACTGTCCTCTGACCCTGGTGATTTGTACCCAAGTCCATGCCAAAAAAACGGACGCTCACAGCCTTGAATTCGGAAGGTAGGGTTGTCTTCGTCCTCTGGTACTGCCTGTACCCGTTCGTGTGCGTCAGAAGAACTCTCCTTAGCGGCCGGTCCTTATTGTAGTTCGTCCGGCGTTTATGCGCTGTAACCTCTGTTCGTATTTTTTCAAAGAGAGACTGTTGTTGTGTCATCAGCTCCGTGAGTTTTCTGAGCTGACGATTGTTCCCGTGCCGGTTTCCTTGTTGTTGGTACGGTTCCGGTGACGCTTCCGCTTGTTAGGTGGGAGGCGTGGTGGGTCATTACTGGGAAATAAGGCCCCTGGAGTATCCGAGACGAAGCTAGAGGGGACAGCCCTTCACTGGCTACCTGTTCACCAATAAAAGTCTGACTACTGTCCGCACGCAGGTTGGGTACTTCCTTGGTCTCACCCTCAATGACCGAATATGACATCCTCGTCAGATTGTGCAGGTCCATTTTTGTTTGCTGTTGGTGTGCTGCTTGTCGTCCGCGGGAAATAATATGTGGAGCCCCAAGATGTGTCTGTTGTTGCCCCTCCAGTGCCTGACCTGAGTGCGGAGCGGAGCGTTCCGTAAGTGGGACTGACGACGTTTAGTTCCGCGTCGGTCGATATCATCTTCCTTGCGGCGCTCAGGATTCAAGAGTTGCTGCTCTACGACTTTGGCGGGGGGTAGACATGGTTGGTGAGTTGTTTGTCAATGGAGAATCAGAAATATGTGCGAATGAACTGATAGAGTACTGAATATAAATATCCATTTTCTATTAAATTTCATCCTTCAAACACATAACGTCTCGACATCGATCTCCGAGGAACTCGTGGGTTCCCTCGTGATTGTTTTATTTCCTACACTAACATAAGTAGTGTGGATAGTCTATATACTCTAACACTACCAGCTGTCTTTACTCTTCATCCCACAATAACATATGGTTGAGTGCCTCATTAGTCGGAGCCACTTCTTGTTCTACTCCTCGCCAGCTCTTACTCCGGCCTAATGACGGCCTATTCGCAGGACCCTGTTGGGAACTTCCCTCATCGCTCCTCTTTTTTACTCTTCTTACTCGTGATGTCCTTGTCATGTGCTGTTGCGGTTGTTGGAATATGCTTCTTGATCTAAGAACGATTGCTCGTTATTGCACTCCTAAACTAAGCTGCCGTCAACCACACCTTCTGTGCATACTGTTGATCCTCTCCGTTGACCTGATTTATCTGGAAGTTCTAGTGATTTGAGTGTGTTCGCATATCATTTTCACAATTTAACCTTGTATTTACTTGCATCGTTCGTGTTATGTGCGCCCCCACCCTTATATGCTCCTAATAACTCACAGGTGCTTACTTGTGTCTCTGTATGCTTCCTAATATCCCATTCTGAAAACTTTTTTGTAAAATAATCTAGTATGCCGCTGATTCTTTTGCGTCATCGTACTCAACCGAGTCGGGTACTAACCATGTACATCTCCCATCTCTATTACCCTACTGTGGATCCTAAAGAACTTTCTTCTAACAACTTCTTAAATACAATTTAAGCTCTCATTAGCTTGCAATACGATTTGTACTCATGTCTCACACTGAAAAAACAACCTTCCTACCTGTACTCACACATGACTACTTATCTGTGGATTCTGACTGATTGTCTGATTTCGTCATTTGATCGTCGTGAGACTTTCCTTGTTGACCCTGGTTAATGTTCTGCTTGATTGGAATGTTCGCTCTTCGGGTTCACTCGTATTAGTAGATTCTTTCTTCATCCTCGTCGTCCACACGTCGTTAATCCAATCTAAATCGTTCAATTCAATCTAAACCGTTCGGATAATCTAAATCGTTCAATTTGATGCGACATTCTCTGTTCGCATTGTCTTTCAATTGTTATACTTATAACAAAAAAAATATGTGCCAGCTACTGACTAATTCCTATTCTGTAGCTTTCTCTGTAATTACTAATAAACTAACAACTTCTATGGTAAGTTAAAAAAATGTAGTAAGTATACGCGAGATAACTGTATCTCAACGTTCTCCTCCTCAGGGAGGGGACGTTGTTCATTTATTAGTAATTATAAACAGTAATCCTAAAATGACTGACTCTTAAATGAGTCATTAGTCATGTGCTGTAAAACCAGCAAAAACCCTTAAAACCCAGTTTATCAGATTATTCTGATGATAAACTGTAAAACTTAATAATAAACCTAAAATAATCAAATAAATATAAGTACTTGTATTCTGACCACACAGATATATACATCGCCAGTATGCTTGGATCGCGGGAGTTTAACCAAATCGACTATGACTCGGCGCATCGGTTGGTCTTCTGTCACACTTTTAGGGGTGCCCAGCCGTATCGCTTGATCTGGTTCTTTTCACAATCAGTACAGCGTCGGTATACTTCACGTATGGTTTCTTTCAGCGCCGGGTGATCAAGCCCTGCACGAATAGCCATTTTATAAGTATGCTCATATGCTCGATGCGTTAAATTATGTATAATTTTAACTCTACTATTGAGCTCCTCTAAGTCAGTCAGATTCTGCGTAACGCTGGCTGGATGAACCATAGTCCTGTTGGAAAGGGCAACCTCAGTATCAGGAGGGTAGAGTCCTGAGATACATAATTGACAACATTGGATTGTTGAAGTATCTTCTTCAGTTGTTTTCGCAACTCCTGGCTGTTCTTTAAGCAGCGCTTTAAGTAGTTGAGTGCGAGCTTCAAGTTCTCTTAGAGGTTTGAGTCTTTGATCCATGGCCTTAGCTAGTTCCATGTTTTTTACGATCTAATGCCGTTTCAATCGGCATTACCTCGACTGCAATCTTGTTGGGTGCATGTGTTGTACGAGTCTTGAGCTTTTGTTCAAACTCTTTAGACTCCTCTAGTTTAGCTAAGAATTCGGTTGAGGGTTTCCACTTAGTGGTACCTGCAGGACCGATGCGACAAACAATGGTGTGTTTCCAAGGCGTCTTCTTAATAGAATAGGATCCCTGATACAAGAACGTGTCGGTTTCACGGTCGACATAAAAATAGGTTCGTCTTGAATCATATTAATTAAATCACGTATCCATGGGTCGGAGTTACGTAAGGGACAACACAGCGTAATGGTAGATTTAGTAATATTAACATAATTTAACAACTGTGCGATAAGTTGACAAGGTGGGTTAGCCCACGCATTATGCTTTGATAAGTCAAGCTGAAATGCATCACCTTTAGGATGAGTCAACGACCTATATTCAGAAACCTGTTTGTTATGTTCTGCGGCGAACATATCAACAGTAAAATGGACCCCATCGTGATTGAGCGAGGTTAAACCATTTCTTATTTAGCATCCAATCGGTTGCTACTAACTCTTTGACTGTTTTCTGGTAGTCGGGCACAAGTCGAGAGAGCATGTCAGGAAGATGGTTATGTATTCCTGGAATGTGTGTTATATTAAAAGCGAACTTGGCAATAATGTCATGCCAGCGGCTCACCAACTGTGAATCAGGGTTCATATCTTTTAAGTATGTTAAAGACTTTTGATCACAGGCGACAGTAAAGTAACTTCCATAAAGGTAGTCTTTAAACTGTCTTAGCGCAGTAACTATAGGCAAGGAGCTCTTGTTTAACGGTAGGGTAATTCCGTTGACTCTTATTATAACTCTTGCTAAAGAATTGTATGTAGCGCGGTTTACCATTTATCGTTTGGTAAAGCACTCCACCTACCGCTCGATCTGAAGCGTCGGTTGCTACTTGGAATGGGACACCATCCACAGGGTACTGCATGATGGGTGCGTCCATTACTTTACTTTTGACTAGTTTAAATGCATCATCACATTCTTTAGTCCAAAGCTTTCCCAAAGGTCCTTTGTGCAGCCGTAGGTGACTGAAAGGCTTTAAGTAATGAGAAAGATGCGGTACCGAATCCGAGAAGAAGTTAACAAACCCACACACAGAGTTCACATCTCTTCCAGTAATTGGTGTTGATAAATGCAACAGAAACTGTTTCTTGCCAGGATCAATTTCTACCCCTGCTGCAGATACTTTGTAGCCAAGTAAGTGTATAGTATCTTTAGCAAAAGAACACTTGTCTTCGTTAATCTTAAGTTTAGCATGATTAAGTCGCTTTAAGACTTCTTTAACGAGTTTAGCATGTTCATGTGCTGTCTTTGTAAAGATAACTATATCATCTAAATAGACTGATACGTTATACGACAGGTCCGCAAATAGTTCCATCATAACTTGTTGGAAGAAAGAAGGTAACATGTGTAAGCCTTCAGGTGCACCTTTAAACTGGTACTTCTTACCTTGCCAAGTAAAGGAAAAGTATTTCCTATGAGGCTCATATATCTGTAGTTGATGGAATGCAGCTTTTAAGTCTATCTTGGAAAAGATAGTCGCACCTCCATTTTGCGTAGTATCTCGCTTATCTTAGGTAAGGGAAAACTATGTTGCGGAATTAGTTTGTTGATTGGCGACAGGTCTAGTACTACTCTTGTTTTACTAAACGTTCCATCAGATTTATATTGATCGACCGCTAAGAGAGCTAAGTTAACTGGGGTTGCATCATAATTGATTTCAATTAGACCCTGTTTTAACCAATCTTCGATTTGGGCTTTGACAACGTCTTTGTGTCTCCAACTCACGTAGTTATGTGAAGGACTTTAACTTAGAGAAGTCGACGTTTGTTAAGTCAAGTCTAACGTACCCAATAGAGAACTTAAACATACACCAGTCAGTTATTGCAATCTTCCTGTTTTATATAATATATATCCTTTGCTTCACCTTCCGGAGGTTTAGGTTTCTTTAACATATTATCATCTGACTGATCTTTATTCGGGTCTAGCCCATTAGGCAAACCAGTGAGTGTTATACCCAAACTGAGAAGATCAGCCATACCTATAATTAAATCGTATTTCTGAGACATGTCAGTAACGATTAGGTGAGTCTTCATTTCTCTTCTATCTGACAGCATTATGTGTGCATAGTCAATGGCTTGTTCGCAAGTAGTAACTTTGCCATTTCCCAAGATTAAATCAGTTGTTTCGTTATGGACAGCCATATCTGTAGCGTAGGCTACTCGGCGTGAATAGCAGAGACTTCAGCCCCTGGATCAAATAGTGCCATAACTTTTTTCTCCATTTACGAAAACTGTTTGAAAGATACGTTCATCTCCTTTGGTATAGATTTTATTGAACATTTTCTCATAATCTTGCTCTAGTGCGCACATATGGTACTGTCAGTGCTTAACTTGGACGTCCGGTAAGTCCTTGCAATCCTCTTTGTGCCAACCGTTAGTACCCTTGCAAATAGCACACTCTTTCATATAGTGTCCAAAATCTGGCTTGTCTGGTGCACACTTAACAGGGTCGTGTCTACCATTCCACTTGCCATTACGTTTTGTGAGGTTGTAACCACACTTCTTGCAAGGCGCTCTCACCTTCTTTTCACCTTTCGGTTCGGTAGAAGTAGAGCCAGTACCCCCTCCAGTAGTAGTGCGAGGTTTCTTAGTACTACGCGCAGTATTAGTCTCTACTGCGTTTCGCTTAGTGGGCTGGGTGTAGCTCGTGGTACTAAGTACTCTAGTAGAGAGATTGGTATGCTTGTGAACTATCTTCTCAAAGACAGACCAAGGCATAGATCGCAAATCACCATGGGCGATGATGCCATCATTGACTTTCTTAAAGAGGTTAGCTCCCAGAGTCTCCATCATCTGACAAATTAATAAATATTTGCCAGTATAGGTACGACCACCAATCCGAGTTTTCATATGTGTCATATGAGCTAGAGCACCTCGAATAGTGGTATCGTTCGCAAAGAACTTGCGAGACTCTAAAAGTTCACGGTCACGTGCATCTTCAAAAAAAAAAGGTGTTAAGTATATTATCACGCAACTGGTGCCAGGGTAGGGCTTTCCAGTTGGGCTCATGAGCCTTCAAGATAGTTCGCCATTCACCTGGCTCACAGAAATGAATAAAGGCATTCATCATCTGCTTATCCTTAAGGCTGGCAGACTCCTTAAGTTGGTCGAAGGCCTTCAGTGTCTCCACTGTACTCTCATTAGTAGAGAAAAAGAGCGGAGAATCTTGGGACGAAATTGTGCTAGCGTGACAGCTAAGGAATCCATGTAGATAGTGAAGAGCTGGGGGCCGACGATTGAGCCTTGTAGGATGCCATTCGTTCTATGGAATTGTAGAAATACGGCCTCCGGTCAGTCTAAAATATCAAGATCAATTGAGATAATACATTGGTTTTTTATTTGTATTTTAAATAATTTAATACAAGCTCTTTTTCCAATATTTCCAAAGTGTTCTAAATTCACTTTGATGGCTCCAATAGCCTGAGTATTTGGTATGACTCATCTACTTGGACCTATTTGAGACATTAGTAGATGTAGGATATTATAAACTAAATTTTATAATCTCCGAACTACTACTTATAGATTTTGGTCCTCCCACCAATCTCCAAAATCCAATAAGTCTTTTTTTCTTTTTTTTAACTTTTCTTCAGATGGAACTTTATTTATATCAGCTAATGTATTAACGTGACTTACGTTATTATGTCTATTTACAAATTAGGCATGTGGTCATGAACACTTAGTACTTCTAGTGAAAATTATTCAATAAAGAACAGCTAGAGGTACGCCCTGTGTGATCGAGGATATTTAGGCTCTTAACAAGAGGCAGTCCCGATCATTCTTACACAAGCTACCACTGCTAAATCCTAACTGACTAAATTGTATTTTAGTTTAATATAGTTTGAAACCTAGTAATTTCCATCGAAGTTTACATCTGCCAGTTCGGTGGTAAAAACATGTCTTGTATCTGCTGGTTGAGATCGGCCCACTGCGCTATGCTGCCCTGGTTCTTCCTGAACCACGCCAGAGCACGGCCACTCAAGAACGTGCTTGCATACTGGAGTTTTACTTGCTCTGGCACCTGATGCCCCAGATTTACTCCTTCCGCGGCAAACATCTGCTCCATACGATAAAGCCATTCCCGCACTTCCTATACTTCTGCCTTGCCTCCATAGATATCAGGTTTATTGAACTTCAGTGTGGGCCTTCCGACTGCAGCTCGTTGCAGTCGGCCCAACAGTTGCTGTATTTGTTGCTGTAGCTCAGCAATCTGTTGTTGATATTGCGCCATGTTGGCACCCTCCACGTGCTGCTGTAAGTTAACAACTTGTTGTTGATATTGTGCCAGGCCGGCCATATTCTCCATAATTTGTACCAACTCGGCCTCCATGTTATGGGACCAGACCTGTTCAGCCGATTGGGCCGGCTGGTTTGCTGTACTGTGTCCTTGGACCGACATATCTTAGTTGCTCTCTTAGTGATCCTCAGCTGTGGTAGCTTGGGCGTACCCCAACGTGTCCGAGACGTTACTAACTCAGAGGCCCTAACGTTTGCGAAGGTTCATAAGCGGAGCCGCAAGCAACCCTGGGCTTTAGTAAAATAAGGCTCTTACTTTTCCCACAAAGTGAGTTTCTACTTAATAACCCGCTCCAAACACCGTTCGATTCACTGGGATAAATCGCACGTTAGCGTGTCCGCACGTCTTCTGATCCCAAGTCCTTTTAAGCCTAGTACTGTACGACAAAGTCGCACTGATATAGGGGTACCTGGTCCTACCAAAGTTACAGCCGTTGTCACACTTCCTTTCGCTGAGAGAGCGCCGTCCTATGATCAACGTCAATTCCCTGTTAGTCGAGACAATCCTTGAAGGGCCCCTCCAGCCGCATATATTATAAGGTCCCTCGAATTTCCCAAAATTCGGTCCTTACCCTCCAAATCCAAAAGTCGACCCAAAACATGATTATTACAGTTTTGGCGCCAAAAAAACCCTCCCCCATAAAATCCCAAAATTCGGTAGTAATAGCTTTATTTTTAGGTTTACGACGATATAAGCAGTCTTTAATCCTCTTCGTCCTTATTTTTCTTGTGTTCTTAATGAAAGTCTCCACTCTAACGCTGGACGTGGACTGCTTTTATAGTCCGCCGGGACCTATCTCTATCTATTCCCGAGCGAACTTGTACTACTAACATCCTAGGCTATTAAATATAACTATAACGCTCGTAGTGAGAGGGAAAGGCACGGGCCTAGAAAACCCTCTGCTACGATGTTCTCGAACTTTCTCATGGCGTCATCGTCTATGCATGTTCGTAGACACTTTTGTTCTGTTCGTGAATATACATAGACAATTTTAAGTATGACCCATGAGAATGACGCTCAAAAATCGTCAGTGCCTGGTTATATACGATTAACCCTGGCTTGGGCCCTGAAATCAAAACCCAATATGAATTTCCGGAATCATGACTCATCATTCGGGACCTGCCAAAATTCAGGGTACCGAAGAGTCTCGAAAATTCATTAGGAGTCCCGAAACTCCTACACTGTAAAACAAAATATAAAATTTATGAAAATAAACTTGTGGAAACTGGTGAGGAATGTGGAAATTTATTTTTATATTACTGTGGCAAACTGGCAACTGGCAACTGGCATTCATCAACAGATTTAAAACTATTTATATCTGCGAATGGATTCCGCAGTATCGGAAAAAAGAGACATCATAAATATCAATTTAGAAATGCTTGAAAAGAATATTTGTATTTATTTATTTATTTAGATTTTTATACTCTTGGCCTCTTTCAGAGAGAGAAGGCTATTATATTTGAAAGCTGATCACAGATCACATTCAATCAATACTATCTCTACTGAAGAGTTAATTGTAGTTCACCATGGCAGGTGAAGCTCCCCCACAAACGACTAGCACCTGGGTCGTAAACATATGGGCTAGCATTGTTGCTATTGGTATGCACTGTCTTTGTGCTTGTTCCAATGCCTGAATAATCTATTGTCCAAAATACAAGCGGTTGTATGCAAGAGTTACTGTAAATTGTCAAAATCAGAGCTTCTGTTCACCAATTTTATGACCGATCTTTTTTCACTTTAATCATATTTTAATGCCCTTTCGCAGCTTGATCTCATCCGTATTCCTTCATCTCGTCACTTTCTCGCGTCATGTTTTTTAGCCGTGTTCGTGATCGGTATAGTGGATGCGGTCTCAATCCACCTGTACTGCATCATCGTGGGCGCCTTGTTCATGTAAGTATTAGGAGTTAATATGATACCTGTGTGTACGGTCGTTTGTTTAATATACGTATCATACTCTTACACTCCTATATCAATCAATATGTTGATAAAGTGACATATGCAATATATTTTCATGGAATAATTTGTGGTGTGCGTGCCAATTGGCCTACGTATAGTCGTATGTATATGTGTATAAGTATCGTAGTACTTTATCAATTATTCCATTTTTTTCTTTAGACTAGTTACAAATATTAATATAACTTAGAACCCGGTTAGTCTAGACATAAATACCATCATATATATATATATATATATATATATATATATATATATATGTATGTATATATGTACGTATATTTATATATGAAAATATATATATATATTTTTATATATTATATATACACACATATATATCAAAAATAAATTCATATATATATATATATATATATTATATATATTACATATATATATATACATATATACTATATGCACATATATATATATATGCATATATATAAATGGATGGATATATGTATAATACATATATATATAATAGCATATATATATATATGATGTGCATAAACGTAAAACATATGTTCATATTCATGCACACATATACATATGCATATATGTGTTCATAAGACATTGTGTATGTATGCGTACATATAGCATAATATATATTATTATATATACATATAATATATTACATACGTATTATACATATATGCCAATATTAACAATATTATTCAATATATATATTATATTAATATCAATGCCAGCAAGCAATATTAGCAATATTATTATTATATTATATATGCAATATATATATATTATAATAATAATAATATACATATACAATATTGTTAATAATACAATAATCAATGTTATTAATAGCCAACACATATTATGCATACATTAACATACATATTAATAATACATTATTACATGTTATTATTGGTAATTAATAATAATTATGTATAATACAGCCATGGTTATAATACATAATATATGCATATTAATATGTTATTACATAATACGCATATTACATGCAACACATTATTATTGGATATTGCATATAATATTACATGCCATATAATATGTAATATTAATATAATTATTATTATAATAATAATAATATAATACATATATATATTATGCAACATACATTAATAATTATATACATACATATATATTATATATTATTACATATACATATGGTGTATATACATAGTATACACATTATGCATATAATATACGTATACATGCATATATGCATATATAATATTAATAGTATATAATACATATTATATATACATTATACATAATATTATAATATATATATATTATATATGTATATATATATATATAATGATATGTGTGTGCATAAACGCAAATATATTCATGCGTTATGTCCACGTGTGCGTATGCATATATATGTGTCCATAAGGACATGCACGTATTACATATGTATGTATATATATATATATATATATATATACGTTTACATATATATATATATATATATGTTTTTATATATATATATATATATATATATGCTTGTACATATCCATATACATGTGTTTATGTACATTTATATTATATATATATATATATATATATCTACATTAGAATGGTAGTATTTTCTTACGTATCTGCGAGTGTGTGCGAATGCTTTCTGCCATATGCACATGAAATAAAACGATAGTATTTTCGCAATGTTGCACATGCGACTTGGTAGTTTGTATTATGATATATATATCCAAACATGTTATCGCAGTTTCATGCTTAGTTATGCAGATTATTGACCATATGTACATGACCGTTCATAATTGTGTACGTGGTCTTTCGTTCATGAAAAAGCACATACAACATACGCTTTGGCGAAAGTCTCATATGAATGTATCTTTGAGTAATACCTTATCTGCATATTAAATCTACATAGCTATATATATCGAATATATTAGCTGATGTACATGCACTGGAGGGAAAGTATGTATAGTGGTTTCCCTGCACAGTCTTGGCTGGATGTATTTGTATTGAATGAATACAAGTTCACCATATGTTTGTGCAATGCTTATAGCACTGTTATGTTATAATATTCTCTGGTGCTCCTATTTTATGTGATACTGTCCATCAGGATGACATTAAATGATTGGCAAGTTTGTAAAGTTGAGTGTTTGCATGCGGACGGTACATTGCGTGATCTATCATGCCTAGTAGTATTGAATCCTTATGTATCTTCTGCTGTAAACAAAATGCAGTTAAATCACTACATCAGCACCCAACTAAACTCCCTAGTGCTCTGCTCTGTGCTTATGCAAATATTGAAGCACATATAAGCATTTTGATTATGTTTCGGATTTATTCCTTACTGTTCTTCGCCACACAGAATCTTCGGGATGTTCATGCTCGTGATGGAAGCGCCTTTCATCTGGAAGGTCACGGGTGTTACCGAGCAGATCAACAAACTCTTCTCGTCGTTGTGGATGAAGGCTGTGGTGTATGCGCTGTTCCCGTTGTTCGGCTTCATCTGTTTTGGTGTAACCACGCTGGTGGGTATGATTCTCATCTGGACTGTGGCCGCGTGTTACATCTCACTATTCTTGGCCTATAGGAAGGCGAAGAATGCGAATGCCATGCAGAACGCTATCCACATGCAAGGCACAGATCAAGACCACTTCGTGGCCCAAGGCGGTTCCAGGGTATAGTAAAAACCCGTTTATTAAACCTTTGAATTCTCCCCACCATCATCAATAAATTGCTCCTGTTTTACATGCTCGTTTGGTGCTTTGCCTGCTGCCGAGTGCATATGGAAGGATATGTTTTCTCTCTCACTCTTCTCCCCTCCAATTCTCTCATTCTTTTTGAATACGCTCCATGGTCTATTAGTGTCTGCCAAATAGGCTACGCGATTACCTACACGGATTTGCCTAGTACTTTTCAGTAAAAGCTGTCACTTTACACCGGGCCAATCATATCCTTCCCGTACTTTCCACAGCGTACTATCTGGATTTTGGCTTCGATATACACTTGCTCCATGAAAAACTGAAAAATTTACTGTAACCCACGAGGTGAGGAATCTACTCCTTCTTTGTATCCTTCTTGTGGTACGTTTTGTTATTGAAGTTGATGAATAACAACAAAAACGATGCATTGGTGAAGAAACTAAAAGTGTACGCCTCCATCCCTACACATCCATGCTGGAAGTGATAGTATAGATATGGCACGGAGAGGACAAAACTAGTGATGAACTGGACGATTTGGAGCTTCGTGATGTAGCGCTTAAACCACACATTGATTTTGAGTGTGGCACAGAAATAGTACCAGTACATGAAGATATGCACAAATGTGTTGAACATCATACCTATACTAGCGTAAGTTAGCCTGTGAAAGGAGAAGGAAAATGAATTTAGTATCGAAATCATCACAAAGTACCCAAATCACGTTCACCAACCTTCGTTTAAAACCTTTCCACCCAGCGAGTCTCGAGTGTGCGCTTTGCCCGGAAGACACTGTTCTCAGCTGCACGCAAGGAACTTATAACTGCGTGAACGCAGTTCTGTAAACGATGGAGTATGCACAAGCTACCCGCGGTTGAGGAAATATTAATCGTAACAACGTGATTAACAGCAACAGATACATACTTAAAGTGGATCCATAGCCAGACCTGGATGATAACAATGGAATGATGATACCAGTGCAAAAAGATGGGTTCCCTGGCCTTCAGGCAGAGTATCATTGTGTCTAGCAGCTCGTAGAACTTGCTCACTGTACAAAGGTAGGCGTATAGCTGGTCATATAAATGTAGCACACCGAAATCTTCCGGAATACAAAATCGGATGTCACCAAATTGCTTTAAAGCGAAGATTCAATGTATTAACACATGAGACATAATTGCACATAAGCCGATCTAAAGTATCGAACTCGCATGCAAGATTGAACTCCATACTGCTTTCGTGGGTCGCACATACCGTAGTAAATGTACATGTGGAAAAATAACAGGTTTAAATCCGCACGCTTCGGATCATTCGCTTGTGCCTCTGTCAAACAGAATGCTTCCTGGTATGGTTGGGGTAGAAAGGATGCATGAAATCAACTAAAATTCATAAATGATTCGAACGATGTAAACACTAGTGTCAAGTGAAGTCTACAATTGATCGTGTGCACACTTGGAGTTGGGCAATGGCTATCATATCAATTGAAACAAGAACATGCGGCTAATAACATATGGGCACGCATCGCAAGTATATATATGTGAGTTTATAAATATATCTGAATATATATATACATCTATATATATATATACATATATATATATACATATAAATACATATATACATACAAACATATAAATATAAATATATATATATATCCATTTTATATATATATATATATATATATACGTGTGATGATGTGTACGTGCGTGTATACAGAATTTGATTTATATATATATATATATATATATATATATGTATATATATATATATATATATATATTATATATATATATATATATATATATATATATATATATATATATATATATATATATAATATATATATATAATATATATTATATATTATATATGTATATATATATATATATATATATTATAATGCATAATATATGCATAATGTGTATGGTTTATGGATGAGGACATATATGTATATATATGCATATATATGTACATAATATATATAATATTATGCATTGTGTATGCATTACAATGTGTATATGCAATATGGGGTATGGCTACTAATGTATATATGGATATATGGATATACAAATGTATGTATGTAATATATGTGTATGACAGCTAGTATGTGTGAATGAGATGAAATATGTATGAATAATATATATAATACATAATATATATATAATAATATATAATATATATATATAATAATATATATATATATATATATATATATATAATATACATATATACATGTATATATATTGTATATAACATATATATATATATATATAAACAAATATATATATATATATATATATAACACATACATATACATAATATGTATGTGTGCATATGTGTATGAACATGTATGTATAATAATAATAAACGTACAATGTATGTGCAATGTAAATGTATGTGTATATGTATGTATATGCATATATATGCATGTACTTGATGTGTATTAATGCATATATATATATTATTATATATATATATATATATATATATATATATATATATATATATATATATATATATATATATATATATATATACATATATACACACATATATAGATATGTGCAGATATATATAGAGATATGTATAAATATATATAAACATAGATAAATATAGATATATAGAGCTTGATATATAGATAAATAGATAGATAGAGATATTGAGATAAACAGATAGAGGCAAAGATAGTATTGATATGGATATAGATATATAGATATATAGAACTAGATATATCGATATATAGATATATAGATAGAGATATAGAGATATAAAGATAGAGACAGATATAGTATTGATATAGATATAGATATAGATATAGATATCGATCTCGATATTTAGATATAGTTAGATATGGATATAGATATAGATGTAAATTCAGATACAGATAAAGATATACAGGTATACAGATATAAAGATATACAGAGCTATACATTTATAGGTTTATAGATTTATAGATATACAGATATACAGATATATATATATATATATATATGCATTCGTAAAAGGGCGGATGATTTACTTGTGAAGTGTGTGAGACTTTCGCGTGATTCGATAAACACTTGAATGGTACAAATTGTAGATATGTATGTTTATACAGCGTATATACTATCCTCTTCTCGTAGGTACTTCTGGTAAAATCCAAGCCCTTTATGACACAATCTGAATGCTATCTACCATTCACGGACTTTGACATAGATACGCGCACAGAATCTATGGTAATGTATACTACAAATAGGACCGATTTCATTTGGGAGAGAAAAAAAAACAATCTCAGACCGAAATTGAGCATACCTGGAAGTTGATTTCTTGTCCTTTGTGAACGATACGGTATACATCGACAACAACCCAAAAGAACATGAGCGCAGACCAGGCACACAATATTAGGTTGTGCAACGCACTGACTGTTGTCATTGCAAACCCTTGCTTGCCATTCATTAAGTAAGTAAGAGCTGCAGATGATACGGCAAACAGACTGCGTCAATGAAGTAGCATTTAAAATTTCTGGTTGCTAAATATGAATCTCAGAAAGCATATCTACGATATAGGTGCTATGTGCAAATCATAGGTGGCATGGCCACACGTCAGCTATTTTAATACATTCTAGAAAGCATATCCACTTTTCAGTTGATATGAACATATTTAAGGTGCAATATACTTATTTTCGCATCTTAGGTAGCATAGCTAGTGTCCAGCCCACACGCATGCAACATTTGTAGGATACACATGCATGCAACATTTATAAAATACAGTTAGTATTTATGTATCGTGGATAGCATATTTCCAGCTGGGATCGAATCATGTACGAAATCAGATCCCTCACATAACAGGTATTGTTTTGGTACTTTTAACAGAAAAAAATACGCGTCCAATCATGCAGACACAATGCAATCGTTAACAACAACCTAACAATATGAGACAGAACGTTATAGTGTGTACTCGTAGTGTTCCGCTGTCTTGATGACTCGATCAGGTATTAGTTATGCAGTGTAAGAAGTTGTTAAGTGTACAATTTCTATAACATGAGTCGACTCTATTCTAAGATCGGGCACGCCTATAGACGAGCTACAATTGCGCTCATACTTACCTAAGATAGAGGTCCAATATCCAATCCACACCCAGAAAATGAAGGTCAGGTCAGTCAGCGGAGTAACTCCCGCCACCCATTGGAATGTGCTTCCATAGCTCTCCAGCATTACCGCACTCAAAATACCGTCCATTGTAGTTTAACTGTTTCTGTATGTTACAAGCCCGTTATTTGTACGTTTCAAGCCCTTTATATGTGATTTGACTCGGTATGTATCCTAAAGTCTCCTAGTACTACGTACGGTGTAATATATACATGTAACACATATACTTCTTCTGAATATAAACAAACGAAATGTTTCTATAACTCGCCCTCGTTGAAAATTCTCATGGCCCTCTCCCAACAGGAAGTGAAGAGTGTGGCGAAACAAGGTTTGAACGGGCTGGCCGCTGGCGTCCGAAAATTCTTTCGGATTTCATTTTCCGCTCTTGTGTTGTTCAGCTTCTGAATGCTTTTTGTTTTGGAAGGCGCATAGCCTTCTTTCATCTCTATAAAAAAAAAAGAGAAGGCTAGTCGGCTGCATATGAAAACAATAATACTAGTAAAATAATACACAAAATAATAATGATAAAACAATACATCAAAATAATAATGATAAAATACTGATGTCATAGTGATGTCACATGTTGACAAGTGATCCCGCCAGATTTCATGTGTGAAGGGCTTCCAAATATGTAGGTGCAAGCGCGCCAGTAGTTTCAAAATTGGGCGGTCTTTTTGGAGTACTGTAAAGAATGCGCGTTGCTCGATTTCAATTTTCAAATGACCATTAATAAAATGAGAGGGTATGGACACAGTCATCACAGTCACGAGTCACATAGGCCAATACATACCATGTTATGTGCCGTAGACCCGTAGTACATAAATATATCAAGCTATCAACTGCTGTTTTTAAGAGGGTATATAGCGTATTTATAGCTTTTAAAGAGGTGGCGTGGCGTAAACAGTATATCAACTATATCTGCCAACTGCGATAGGAGTATAACAATCTCTACTGCACTGTCGCATACATATATAATATATACATATGGATCTCGCATACCTCACAAGCCATACTTGCACATCCTTCGATTAACAAGTAAAAAGTGCACATCTCGGTCCATCGTATCAAGATTTACTCCCGTGAACACACTATCTATTAAATATTGACGAGTCTCGCTGAGGGACTTTTGTTCGATCTGACTGCATCGCTAGTGACGTGATAGCTTCGTTGCTAGGAATCAGCTCCCAAGTTTTTAACTCTTTTTGGACACATAGGAGTCTCCTGTTTGATTATCCAGTAACTACTTGAGGTACGGAAACATACTGGACGAACACAGCTCGATTATGTGCAGTATTTCTGTGGTGTGTAATATTGTTTATTTGTTGTTGTGCATATTCTTTCTGTTGCTAGACACGTACGCGTATAGTATACTTCTGTTTATGATTTGTGCGTGTTGTTTATTATCAATCGAATCTTGAAATTCTGATGTGTGACAAAGCAAAACTACTAGAGACACGAAGAAGGGCTCCGCGCAAGCAAACGAACCATCTTGTCGTGTATACTAGCATTTCAAGTACAACGTATGTGCTCAATTGAGTACACTATACACTCTCTTTGATAGCATAGACATCTACTGGATTTGTGACTTTCGTCAATCTCTTTTAGCCTCAAGTATCATGTACATGGTCTACGTGCTAGCGTAGACCTGCAGTCGAAACATACAAGAACTCGGTATATTGATAACTTCCAATAGACTCGATTTTTGTTTTTATATATTCAATATTGACCTTCGTTTCTCTACAATAGCTGCCGTTTCTGTCCGGCTTATTTGCTCGAATCATGTGTTATCTTATTCGTATTTCTTGCTGTGTGTATCATATGCTATTTTATATTTGGATTGTCTGATTGCTGTCGCCACCAGTCCTCTTTGAAGTGAACACATATTTGGCTACGGCATCTCCAAATCTCAACAGGCATTCCTCGCCACATACTGACTCGCTCCTCACTACTAAGCAATCACTCAAATATCTATGGAATGCCTTGAAATTATGCGCGAAGTGATGCTTATTATTAGCGCCGACAATCAGCCGTCATGCAGATGCGCACAAAAACAAAGTTTCCATCATTATATATATATATATATATATATATATATATATATATATATATATATATATATATATATGTACATGTATGTATATGTATATGTATATGTATATGTATATATATATATATATATATATATATATATATATTATAAATATATATATATATATATACGGCTTTAAAAGTATACTACGAGCGTGTATTAGAACCAGTCAGCTCATATCACATGTCTTGAAAAACTGGGATTTAAGCGCTATTTGTACAGTGCTGTACTCGTCGTCACACCATTCAGACCGTATTAGCTGCCTCGAACGGACGAAATTATAAGACTATTGTGAAGAATGCTGTCGGTATGCAAAATATATGCAATCCACTAGTGCTTGTCGTAGGATGAGATACATATTATAGCCTAATGACGAGAACATCGATTACTCTTGTGCTATTTCAGATGTTGGGTTCCGATGGACAATCACACGTGACCGATATCCACTCTGCCGCTTTCTTCGACAGTGACGATGATGCTGAATTTCCTACAGAGTTGCTTGGTGAAGATTTGGGTGGCAATGATGCTGGGCCGTCAAGCTCTGTATGTACCAATTGCTTTTTTGTTGTTAGTCATGAATTTGATCCTTATTTCTATTCTTATTTTTTTCATGGAGTCTATATTTTAATTCTATTTTTTTGCCTACGATTCGTTTTCTATGTTCAATCGTGAGCATGTTACTAAACGACGTTCTTTTCCCTGTTGTTCCGCTGAATGAATGTATGATATACGAGTGCAGAAATACTTGTTCTCACTGTGTCGGGGGACGTGCTTGCCAAATGCTAGCCCATTTGCTGCTGTCTGTGGCGTCGATGTAAAGATCAATAAAACGGCTATCGGTATACACGGCTGCTGATGGCTTGGTTCATTTCTGTTGTGTGATAGGATCATATGCGGTAAACACCATACAATACTTGGATAGCAGTGTATGTAGCTTCACTCATGATTGATGTGGCATAATACAAATCCAGACTAATGCCAATAGAACCAGCCAGAAGCGTGCTGCCGATGCTCTAGACATGGATTTAGACGAGTTCGACTTCGTGGCAGATGAGGAACTTGATACCATGGACGCTGCGCAGACTGAGGGCGATGGCGATGCAGATGCCGAAGGTAATGTCCAGACTTCGATGCATGTAGTCTGATCGAAATTTACGTAAAATAAATTACGTGCTCGCAAAAGCCCAGAGACGTAATTAGGTCCTCATGATCAGGTCTGGTGAAGCATTATCAGTAGTATATTATATGGTATACCCTCCAGACGGCGATTCTGTCTCCGTCTGGCGATATGTCGACTTTCTCATCGCATCCGAAAGCTTGATTGTACATACATATATCGCATCAATTTCTCTCGTCGAGGTATGCTAATTTGGGAGTTCCTAGCCACAGCGGTCAGTGCAAGCTCTCTTAGCGAACTGCCCTTTGAAAAAGGTCATTTGGCGGCGCAGATGAAGGTGGTGAATGTCGGCATGTGTAGAATCCGACCACCTTATTACCGCTAAAAGTTCACGGTAGTGCTAATCTAATTCATAAAATTTCCTTTTTCCGTTGTTTTCATCCAGCTGCTGTGAAGAAGAAGAAACCAGCGGCGAAGCGTGTCAAGATGACCGAAGATCTGTATGTTTGAATTAGTCGTATGGTTCTGGTATCTTTCTATGCAACCATTGCAAGTAGCGTCCTCCGCACGGAAAGGAGATTCAATGTTCGATTTGGTCCAAAGTGTTGCTATTCATGAGCATTATCTGTGCAAATCCGAAAATGAGCGTGAAATAGCCTTGCTGTCGCTCTTTCGACAGGACCGGCCCTTCAAAATTGGTCGAGATCGTGAATGCTTTTGTATGTCTTTGAAAACAAAAATATTGATTTCACAGGATCCTCGGAGAGAACGGTTTGCCACTTCTACATAGCGTGCTCAAATCTGTCAAGTTCAAGGGAAAAGGATATGAGGTAAGAACGATGTACATTCCCTATTTGCTGAGTATGTAAGTCGTTCGGCTTGCTGAAGTTCGCTATGGTATAGACTCTTGTATGTCTCTTATTATCGCGGTTCCTGTTCAGGTACGGCATGAGATCGGTAGTTCATTTTTTTGGGTATCTTTTCTGACGTATGTACAACTTCAAAACTTATACCTGAATAGTACATATTTACGTTCATCTTGCTCATTGTATTCACAATGCTATGCTTAAGTAGCTATATATACGCAGTAAATATATCTATAGCACAATTTCAAATGAACAACCATATGTGATTGGGCATGGGTGGTATATATAATTCAGAACACACAGTGTAGACACGTACGTATGTATGCCTTTGTCTCATGCGTGTTCGCCCTTCAGAGCGACGACCTGCGGCGACTTATCCTGGCCTATGAAATGTGGGCCCACCGCCTAATGCCTGGACTGCACTTCGACGACTTCACTGCGCAAATCAGCCGGAAAGGAACTGGAGTCATCAGGGTATGTATGGGAGGATAAACGTTTCATGTGCGTTCACAAGAGTTTATTGGGATCAGGTCGTTCAATATGACCAATTTATGAGGCGTTGCCATTTTGCCAGGACTCAGCCTTTATTTTGAGTAATGAGCACATATCGCGCAAGACGTATTTCCACCGTGTGTCGACATTCTCGATATGCTGGGCTGCTTTATTGAAGACGGAAGTCGGAACTCAATGCTCGATGGCGGCGGTACTTACAATCGCATTTTCGGTCTCTTTTTAATTTTTTCTCCGAGCAGCACTTTATCTCCGTCATGAAAGAGGAGGCCATGCCAAAGTAAGTCGTAGGCCCTCAACGAATTGGCGGTATCCGTTTGTTGTGCTGTGCTCTATATCATGCAAGATGCACTTCATAGAACCGTTACTAGCATTATTTAAGTACGCTTGTACATTCTTTGACCGTTATCGTCATCTGTGTCATCTTATGTGGCTTCACATTGCTTGCAACATTGACTCCTTGATTGTACATGCGGAATATTATCGAAGTAAGCTCATCGTCTCACCCCCTTACATTAATTCTATTAGCGTAAGAAAGAAATTTTAAGGTACTAACAAGTTGTCGTAGGACCACAATAAAGAGTGACCCTGTGCTAGAGCAGCGTATTCCTGCAACATTAAGCCTGTGCATATTTGACATTTGCCTTATAGGCGACCGGACGAGGGCTCGTACGAGACATTAGACGATGAAGAAGCAGCAGCGCTAGAACAAGCTGTGGCTGAAGACGAACGCAGGAGGCGAGAAGCATCCGATGACGAAGACATGGATGCAGTTGTAAGTCGTGGATCGCATTTCTTTCATGTGTATTGCTATGCTTTACTCCAATCTGGTTTTGAACAGCTCGATACGGTCGTTGCTTGCGTGTCTAAAGAAGTAAATTTACAGGCTCTCGCATGCCTAGCATCGAGTATTAAGTAATTTTCCTATTAAGTCTACTCCTTAATTATGCTACTTGACTAGTTCGACAGCATGAGAGAATCAACCACAGCCACCACCGCAGAGTCGGCCCGTTCGTCGGCCATACCACTCGCCAAGAAGACCGCCGCCCCCATATCTCCCACACTGCTCAAGCGAATGACTGAGAACAGACAGAAAGCGCTGGCAGCTAAGGAAAGAAAACGGCAGAAAGAACAGGACCAGTACAAGCAGACCCAAAAGGACAAGGAAATCACACAGATCACGAAGGATGAGATTGTGGAGGAGATTGACGGAGACGATATAAGGCACAAAACTAAGAACGATACGGGTGTGACGAAGAATTCGGAAGGCCCAAGTGGGGCGAGTGATGAATCAAATGATTCATTCTCTGATCCTCCTGGAGGTGACCGTTTACCTGAAGATGGTGCAGAATCAACCAAACTCAAAGCGGCTGAAAACGATCACGGTGTTGCAACTGACATGGATGTAGCAGAAACCATGAAATCTGGCGATGCAGACGACCACTCGACACCAAAAGATACAGTAGAGAATAGTGTAGTTGAAGACGCTGAGGGTGACATCGTGCTCGAGGATGCTGCAGCTGACACTGAACACAAATATGTATTGGAATCTGTACATATAGGCGCGGCTGATACCGACACATGTAAAGTAGCAGGGGACTACTCGATGCATAAAGAAGTAGCGCAGGACACTGAGGTTGAGGTGACAAAGAATGCCACCGTACATACGGAAATTTTAGATAAAGCTGGAGTCCCCGATGAATTCGAGGTGGATAGCAGTAAACAAGAAAATAACACAGATGAAATGAAGAACAAGAACGCTAAGAAGGATCTCATACAAGGTCATGAAGGCAAACCTGATTCCGCAGATGCTGATGAGCAGTCTCGCCTTTGTGGCACTGAAACGAGTACCAAAGTCACAGACACTGGGGAGGCTGCCGGGCTCGAGGATGCTATGGATGCCGCACAAGTCGAGATCAGTGAGAATACTTCTATACCCAATGATAACACAAATGAGATGAATCTTGATGCTCTTCAAGCCGAGGTACAAGTAGAGGCCAGTGTCAATGCTTTCATACCAGTTGATGCTGCTCAAGACGACGTGAACCCCGATGGTGCTCGGGACGAGTCCGCAAAGACGGATGCTGCTGATACTTCGATATCTGAAGAAGCTGCTGGTTATGAAAAGCACACAGATGCTTCAAGTATTACAGAAAACGGAAATATAGAGAAAACCGGCGTATCAACGGACACTGTTGGTGGTCTAGATTGTGAAGACTCAGCAAAAGACAGCATTGCTCAAAATACAGAGGCCGTGAGTGTCGATGGAGCCACTGAAGTTGAGTGTGCTGTGAATATCGGCTCAGTCGAAGATGCTGAAGAAACTACTCAACATCTAGATGCCAGTGATGACACAATTGATGAGCCTGTCCATACTGAAAGCATGGTTGAAGAGTCTGCGGAATGTACCAAGGAAGCAGATGCTAATATTGACTGCGCGGATAAACAAGTGGAGAAAAACAGCTCAGCAGTAGATTCGGAGAAAAGCCTCGAGGAAGGTGCTAGTAACAGTACGGATGGACATGTTGAAAAGGACAGCTCTGTACCAACTGCTACAGACGACACCGTAATAGACGATACAGCAGTGAATGTCTGAGGTTGGGTCAGAAAATAATAGCACAAAGGAAAAGGCAGATTAAACACGAATGTATTGCGAACCGACTGTGGCAGAAGATATTGCACCGAATGTGCGGAAAGGCGAAGTGCAGTCGAATGTTCACGAAGAGATGATGACTGAATGAGACAGTGGAGCTCAAGGTAGAAAGGCCAGGTATCAGGAGAATGCCAGTCAAGTATTATAGAATAGTGAATAGTTAGTAGGTCTCCCCACCAATATCGATACAGATCGTATCTGTGAGCGATTGCAGAAAACGACTTCATGACGCCCGCTAAGGAAACAGAAACGATTTGACTCTTAATTAAGCTTTGAGTGATTTTTTTGCCGGGGGTAAGATAAGAATCCAGAGACACTAAGGTGATGAGATGACCATTTCTGATGGCCGATGAATTCGGCTTAACGATTGAACGCGATCCTTCCAATAAAAACGCCGCCATATATACTGTGTACCGAAGACAGCTTCCATGGACACTGTAGATGAATAATCCTGCCAATAAAAAATATAACGTCCGGCTGCCCAGTGAATTGCGATGGTTTGCACCAAAATCAAGCGACATTTCGCCACAGATAACCCTGAGTTTCATCGGTAGATAACCCTGAGTTTCATCAGTTCCGGGGGGGGGGGAAAGAAGGTTGGTAGTCTTTGGCCAATATACGTATCACTCGGCGTACAGCAATATGTATCAATACCACGATCGAATTACGAATGCTTCTCCGGGCACTAGTGGCTTCAGACGATAGTCTTTGGTGGTGTACGTATAATGGAATATGTTATTTCTGCAAATTTCGATCCGTAGCGTCACTCTACCTAATACTTACATAAATTATAAATTGTATACGGCACAGAGGGCCGACGGTGAGGACAGCGTTGCAGTGAGAATGCATTATTGTATATTTACATATTTATGTATATATACACAAAAACGGACACACGCAAACACTTTCACACACACACATACACAGTCTCGTATATTGTTTGCCTGATGCAAATTGAAGCTGACTCTGAAGGGGAGACAAACTGACATTGTGTTTTTGCAGCACATTTTATACCTGTTGTGTAGTTTGTACCAGGTAGTAACACCTTCATCTTCACTAGTCAGATATCTTACCTTTACTTGTCAGTTGTATGTTGTCCATTGTTCTGCAAGAGTGAGCGCGTGAACAGTCAAATCGCAAAACATGTCCACAATCTACGCACACACTGTAACCTTTGTATTTACACATATCATGTTAGCTCTTTGTGGCCGGGAATCCGACACATGTCTTGTATCACATCACTCCATCCACTTGCGCGCGGACTCCAGTGTCAATATGAAGGGTTTACATTGATCGCCCAACGACTGTTTATAAAATCCCTGACACAATCTGCGTAATTCTGGATTGACCCATATGGAAGGAGAGGATCAATGGTGAATGCGAGCGGTTAATTGCAGGATGTTATTACTGAAACGACTTTGTCGGAGATAATGTACAGAGACAGGAAAGACGATTGAAGATAAATATGTGTGCAGCAGCGTATGGGGGTTGGGTAGTTCCTACAATGTCTGCGCGCACTATCATTATGTTTTTAACTTTACTCAGACCCGAAGGCTATTTTGTGTTCTTGTGCTCGGTTACCATGGACAACCAAGCGCACCGTCGCAAAATTATAGAGAGAAATGTCAAACCAAAAAGTCTCAGACGGAGAATGCACCGCAAGTATATTCTCCGCAGATCCATATTTAGCTTCTATAGTAAGTGTCATTGTTAGATTGACATGTGGGGTGAGAATTCACTGTACACCATTCCGGCCGAGACAAAGAATACCTGCTGGTCAGGATACAAACCACAACTTTACACACTCACTACATTCTACCAAACTCCGGAGACAAAAATGTGAATAAACAGGCGCTTGTGCTCAGACTACGGAGCGACTATGTACGTCGATCGTCTCCGATTATTTGATTCTGTTCAATCCTCTCGGGTACGGTGGAAGTTTATCAGTCAACGATAGCGCACCTGATTCAAAACCCACAGTATCGAGTGTGCAATAGAGGTATAGAACGAAAATCGAGAGCACTGCAAAGCAAATTGCGTGGGATTCACTACAGTTCGACGATGGTCTGATATTTCTGTTTCAGTTTCGAATTTGCAGCAGTGATAAGGAGGTGAAGTTCTTAAATTAGAATAAGTTAAGTGATATGGTTACGATAGTGGAGGTTTGGTGGCTGATTGAGAACTATACTTGTGAGATACTCTCATTCCCCTTAACATGATTAGTTACTAGTAGTCTTATTGTTTGAATACCAACAACAAAACAAGAGAGCATATGCTTGGAGGTTTGGTGGCTGATATAAACAGGCGCTTGTGCTCAGACTACGGAGCGACTATGTACGTCGATCGTCTCCGATTATTTGATTCTGTTCAATCCTCTCGGGTACGGTGGAAGTTTATCAGTCAACGATAGCGCACCTGATTCAAAACCCACAGTATCGAGTGTGCAATAGAGGTATAGAACGAAAATCGAGAGCACTGCAAAGCAAATTGCGTGGGATTCACTACAGTTCGACGATGGTCTGATATTTCTGTTTCAGTTTCGAATTTGCAGCAGTGATAAGGAGGTGAAGTTCTTAAATTAGAATAAGTTAAGTGATATGGTTACGATAGTGGAGGTTTATTGGCTGATTGAGAACTATACTTGATATACTTTCATTCCTCTTAACATGATTCGTTACTAGTAGTATTATTGTTTGAATGCCAACAACAAAATAAGAGAGAATATGCTCCGAGTAACACACTGAGCGCAAGTTGAAGGTTAGATTGAATGGCAATCGTCCGAAATTTAGATCTGAGCGGAATTGTTCCTATCTAACTTCATCGCAATAAAGCGCTTTCAATTGTTGCCGATACGCTATTATCGATGTTTATTTGCCTTTATTGCGGTTCACTCATGGGCATAGACAACACCCTTTCCCACACATACCCTCTAAAACGAACCAAAATCCGTCTATAACAATTTCTTAGCATGGCGTACAAACCCTCCTCGGCTTCCACCCCGTCCCCTGCCTCTCCCAGCGCCTCTACCTCTCGCACCACCTCTGCCTCCACTGCTACCGCCACGAGAGGGCTGTCCAGGGCCACCCCCACGCTTATTCTGCACATACGTAGTGGACTTGCCATAGTCCACGCGCTTAGTGCTCTTCTTATTCTCGTTGTCTTCACCCCCGTCCTGATTGCTATCATCGTCCTCATCGTTCTTATCAGCGCCATGCGGTCGTTTCGTGCCTCTTTCGCCACCTTTGCCACCTCTCGTGCCAGCAGTCTTGGCGCTCTTCTCGGCTTCAAGCTCGGCCTCTGACTTTCTACGACGGAATAGATCTGTGGTGGTATGCGTAGAAAATGCGGATGATGAGAGAAAATCATGCATATGCCCACTCGAGGTGTTTCGCTGAGAAAATCAATACCGAATGCTTCAAAAAATACTTAAATGAAAGCGAACATGGAAGACAAATACCACATTAACGTTTTAACACCCCCCCCCCCCCCACACACACAGAGCAAAAAGGGCACAGCTATACGAATTGCCCATATTGATACAACAGACATAGGCACGACACGGACTAAGCTGATCTACATACCGGCAGCCGGCTCTTCTCCCACAGCCTCCCTGTAGTAATCGGCATCGTCCTTCTCGTCGTCGTACATGGCACTCTCTTCGGTTGGCTTGGCAGACTCGGTTTCGTCGACCTCTGAGTCGTCGCTGTCTGATTGCAGGTAATCTGATCCCTCCGCTTCCTCCTCACCTGCCTCCACAGCAGCTGTGCAGAACGAAAAAATGTTGATGTAATAAAATAATATATATGAGACGTGAAGTGTTATGAAGTGCGATGAGGTGTATGACGCGTTCATGGGGATCTGGTGCAGGGAGATACAGGGAACAGTGATGTTGGCTTCGATTGATGTTCCACTGGCTGAACCAATGCGATGAGCACTCCTGTAGAGCAAGTTGTACCTATGGGGGTAGCGCTAACAGCCTACCAACACTATCACACGGGCGAGTGCAAGCAACAAGCGTGCATCTTTAAGCCGCGATATTGAAGTGATATACATCCCGTGTTGAAACGTACCCTTCTTCTTCTGCTTGCGTGCTGCCTTCTCGTCCGCCTTTCGCTTGACATTTGCCTCCTGCTCCTTTTTCCGCTTGATTTTGAGCTCCTTCTGTTTCTTGACCTTCTCCTTCATGGCTGCCGCTTCCTCAGGGGTCTTGCTCATAAACTCGTGGTGTACCACCTCGCCCTCACAGAATCCTTGCTGTATCTTGATCAATTGCAGATTCATTCTCGGGCCAAGCTGATGACAAGAACCACAATGAAATGTGTGAGCAACCGAGACGCAAACAATTGCAAACCACCCAAAAGACAAGTTCCTTGCCCACATTGATGGAAAGAAACTGGACATGTTTCACAAAATGCAAGGCATTCAAATGCGGTAGAAAATGCGTTAGATATAACAGGTCAGTTACGCGGCGCTTTGCCAGCTAGGACGTTCCTATCACCGACACTCGTTCCGAATAGTACCTTACTTACCAAGCGCAATCACAATAAAAGCAACCTACCTCCACAAGCTTGATAGCTGACTGGTGGTTTCGCACATTGCCCACACCAGACATGTTCTGTGGGAGCGTAACATTCGCCTCTTCGTCTTCAAACTCGCTGTCCGATGCCGCTCCATATCCCACTTGCGACGTTACAAATTCAGATATATCGCTCAATCTTCCTATAGTCAGCAGTAGGCAGTAGGAAAGATATAAGTATTGTGCCGGAAACTTGAGGTGACATGATATAATGACACATTTGATGCAGAGGCATCAAACAAATTTGAACCATTAGTATGAAGCAAAATAAGATATGTTGATGTCGACAAGAGTATATA
>LUCW03001630.1:35000-127500 GCA_001586965.3 Sphaeroforma sirkka
TTCTTGGTATAACCACATCTAAGATGTGATTGAGAGATTGGCTGACCTCCTATAGTATGCATGTGCTTAAAGTGTTCTTGTTGACTGCCTTGTGTATATGCAGAAAGGACGTAATGATCGCTTTACATCTTACAGCTGTCCACAAAACAGCATAATAGACATATCACGGTAGCATGGCTCTTTGTGAGGCTGTATCCTTGCCACTATATCAACCTGCATATCAATATGCTTTGTGCCTTTTGTACTTGTATTTGTTCGTTGAAATTGTATGTGGCATTTCAATCATTGTGGACCAACACCTTTTCCTGTTGACAATTTATTCAGGAATGCGATCGACTACAAACGGCAGTGGCTGCTGACTTGGTCAAACTTCTGGAGAAACACAGCACTGGAGTGACCGCATCTGTACCAAAGGGTGCTGTGGTAGAGAAGGATCTAAACACGCGTTTGGGTGAACTTGTCAACAAGGCCGATGTCATGCTGTTTATGAAAGGTGCGCAGGTAGCTTTGGTAGTGTCATATCTGCCTCTCTTCATCTCACTATTCCCGGAATGCAGCAGCATTGTCCTTTGTATCTGCCGTGTATCATGTTGTCGCGAGCGGTCGATGTCCTTTGCGCATGATCCGTCACCCCTTTCGCCAGTCCACCAGCCCATGCGTATCCTTCCTCTCTTTTGTTTCCCTCGGTTCTTCACGTGCCGTGTATTCGGTTGTCTATATTTTTACAACCGTATACCTATGTTATTCGATTCGGAAGTTCTTGGTCATATCATGCAACACGTACACTTTAGCATATATCCCTTTCTGCTAGTTCCAGGTGCGACTATCGTTACAGTGTGCTCAGCATCAGCTTGTGCGTTTAAGGTCGTTGGCATGTTGCATAGGATTCGTGGAAGCATATTCTAGCGCAAACGTTATGCCGTACTGATTCTTTTGCACACATGTGTATCGCAGGTGATCGTGCTACACCTCGTTGCGGATTCAGTCGCCAAACAATCGAGATCCTAAATGCAGAAAATGTGGATTACGAGACTTTCGATATTCTTGAAGACAACGACGTTCGACAAGGTATGATCAATACACCAATATCGGTGCGGGAAGTATTGGGTCGTATAACGGGCAATTATTAATTTTGGGAGCGGATTTAGGAATCTTTTTCGGCTTCATTACGCATATGCAGTTATATAAAGTAACAATATATTGCTGGTGCTACCAGCTGATAAATAGAACCCGCTTTATTTTTATATACGGCATATCGTATCTCCCTTGTGTATTGTGCTGCATTAGAGTTTTCAATTTATATTTACCTAGAGAATATCCTGTTGTTGCATTCAAACACACGATACGTATTCTTAACATGTACGAACCATCTTTTATACTTGTGAATATTAGGGCTGAAGACATACTCCGACTGGGCCACATATCCCCAGCTGTACGTCAAAGGTGAGCTTGTTGGTGGAATAGATATCATCAAAGAGTTAATTGAGAACGGGGACTTCGAGGAGATGGTGCCCAAGAAAGAGAAGCCGAAGGCCACAATCACCCCGGCGGCCGCCACCACAGAGGAGCGCACACCCGACTCCTACGAGTATCTAGTACCAATCATCAACAAAGCACCTGTGGTTCTCTTTATGAAGGTATGGAACGTATGGATGTGTGCGGAATGTGACTCGTGTTTGATGGGGTTGTATTGTTTGTGCTTATATGAGTGTGTACAGAATACGGGATGAGGTTGAGAATGTCGTTCGATTCTTCTAGCCCACCATGGAATATGAAGGTGTGGGTGTTTAAGATGTGTGAGCTGGTGTAATGGATAGCACATCCCTATAACACTGTAGGTCTTATATGGCTAATTCAGTATCAACGTGGTCAAGACTCCGTGGATTATTTTCTCTCTCCTTCCGTATCAGCATGGATAGCATCCGTGACCCTTCTTTTCTTACCTAGAAAGTCACCTTATGTTAGTGTCCCACTTATCTAATTTTTACAAAAGCGTAGGCGCTTTATATGGAAACACAGTACGGCCATACGAATCTTATATTTGCGCTAAACAGCTATCTGATCCTTCTCTCTGCCATCGCATTACAAACACAGGGTTCGCCAGATGTACCGGAGTGTGGCTTCTCGAGGCAAGTGATCTCGCTGCTAGAAAGTGCGAACATTATATACGAGACTGTCAACATCCTGGTCAATCCCGATGTGCGCGCTGATTTGAAGGTATATTTACGTGTGCATCTGCAAAGACACTCGAAGTAGCAATGCAGATAGCTTAAATGTGTGTGTGCGGTGGTCGGCATTAGATTTTCTCTGTATATATCTTACGTGCGTGTTATGTTATTTCCTTATACATATCGTTTAGTAAACCTCCACATGTAGATGACTTGTATATTTGTTTCTTTGGCTGGATTGTGCATGAGCTTCTACCACAGGGCGTGGGACTGGATGCATTATTCTAAGAGCTTTTCGCTTTCTTTCAACTTCAGATCTACTCGCAGTGGCCCACATTTCCACAACTGTACGTGGAAGGTGAGCTCGTAGGTGGTCTGGATATCCTGAAGGTACGTACTTTGCCTCACGATAAGCTCGCCGTGTTCTATTCGTGATCGTCAGCTTGTGCATGCCCAACAGTTTCTTCCCGTCGGCTCTCTGTTCCTTCGCAATGGATTGGTACTAATTTTAAATGAGGCTACAACCTGCTAGTACTATTATTTCTTTTGAGGTTACAACCTGCCTAGTGCTAAAGTATATATACTAATAAGATGCATTGTTTATTGGTTTATTTCTATGGGATGCCACAGGAGATGCAAGAAAGTGGAGACCTTTTAGATTCCATCCCTGACACCTGCATAAGGAAGGAGTAGATCATCGTGCACCCACACGCTGTATAAATAACAACTGCGATTGGCCAGGAATTGGAACAGCTAATAAGGAACGCGTTCGCAGGACGACTCTGTTGCTTAGATGCCGTTGACTTTTTGCAAACATTCCGTAGTCGAAAATAAAACAATCTCCAACTCAATTCTTTCTCGGTTATCGCCTCTGCGCATAAGGCCAAGTATCAGATGCAACATATCCTTCATATGGTGCAAACCATTGCGCATCCGTTTCATAACCGATTTAACTATTTGCGATATCTATTTGTTTGTGTAGGAGATATGCGTACACAGTTGCCTCGTGTGTTCCCGTTTCGCCATAATTATTCATATGCATATGTACAACTACGCTAGTTCAGGAGGGTGCTCCATGTTATGGCAACACACGTTCTCATGCTGGGAATTATTCTATCGAATACAATACTTGACCAGCGGATCTAAGATGTCTCCGCGGTAAAGGAGCGATTAAATTAACTGGATGGCACTATATCTGTTGTTTTCTGGCTGAAGTTTGCCAACTACTTTATTTTTTTCCAACCATAATTAGCTATGTACTGAGATGTTGGCTTTTTGGAATCAACCCTTCGCCAGGCACACACTGTACAAGTAGACCAGTTTTTACTCGGTCCCGTGCATATCCAATGGCTCTGTTACACTCAAGGTAGTATATAACTAGACTAAATTGATATATTCTATAACTATTCTCGCATATCTGTGGAATCGCCACTTGTACACCTCTTTTCGCCGAACCCCTTGGCAACCTTGGTCCATGCATTAGTGGCCGCGTCCGCTGCCGAATTTCCTCGTTTCGGTTTGCCCTTAAGCACTTTCGTCAGAACTTCTTTCTTCTTCTGTACGCCGGATTGTCCTCCTTTTACAGCCACATCTGAGGATTCGCGCAGTAATTATATATCTGAGCATCGATGCTTACGATTACTTTTCTCCGTGCGTACGAGATAATTCTCCGAATGAATGCCAAGTGAATAAAGGCTTTATAAAATGAAAGTGGTGCAGTTGTGTAAACATGCGCTGCTGTAATGTTGCTAATCTGTTCCTCTTTTGATCAACTTGTACTCTATGGGTAGGCGGAGGTAATACATAGCAGAAATTCGTCTACGCATTGGATTGACCAAATAGTTATTAATCGATAGCACAGACAAACAAGTCTTAGTGCATAAAGTTCCAAGCCACGTTCACTCGCTATATATATATTTATTAAGTAAATGATAACAGGATGTGGTACGTAATGCCTCCACACAATATACACCTCAGGTCAGACACATATCACATGTGTGTGAAACACAATTAAAATTCGTTTCACACACGTTGTCCGATATCAGAACCAATCGCAAGTTGATGCAGACACCATTCGATAGTGAAACTAGTGTCAAGTGACAGGCAATCTGTATCATAAGCCGCTCATTCTCACGCAATCTACATCAGTTCTACTGCGTGATATCCTAACTCCACTTCGAAACGGCGCATACTAAACACACATTTTTGCACTGGTTGGGTCGTATCACACCACTGCCCGTAGTACTAAACAACAATAAGTCACGAGTTTGCTCACCTACCTTTCTTGAAGATAGTAGGCTTGGTCACTTCAATATTCTTCCCCGCGAACTTCGACCGTTTGGCCGTTTTCGACGATCTGCCCATAGTGTGTAGTGAATAGACTGTCCTGTTTTCGTAGGCTATGTTTGTACGTGTGCGTTCATCATAGGCAATGAAATGCTTTTTTATAAAAGTTATTTCGCTCGCTTCAAATCGTCATGTGTGATTTATTTATTATCATGATTTCGGCTTTTTTCGTGGGATATTTGCAAACATACATACGCTAAATACATATATTCATACACGAACGCAACCGGTAAGCAGACAGTGGCACGTGCAGACAGCCAACTGGCCTACATCGTCAAGAAAGTTTTTTATTATGTACGTGAAACTAAATCAACTGAGAAGCTGGGGTACTACTCCCATCGCAAGGAAGGTGTTTTTATACAAAGGTGATTCGACCAAGTTGCAAGTAGATGCAATCGTGAACGCAGCCAACGAGCGCATGCTTGGTGGTGGTGGCATAGACGGAGCTATCCACCGCGCTGCAGGCCGAGATTTGTATGACGAGTGCGAGCGTGTTGAACAGGTATGAGTGTCTTCTGCACGTGACATACCTATTTTGTGGAGGTTTTGATGATGTATCGAAAACGTATTAACCCTGTAAACTTGTACCTGCTATATCGGTGGGTTTTTTCTTTTTGTAAGCGACCTTGATATTGGCAATGTGAAGTCGTATATGGCTGTATATCATATAAGACAATAGCAAGTATCATCTTTGCAATACAATACGAATACTATTCGCATATCGTACTGTCTCAACGTTGGTGTCGTTCTACCAATATCCCACGCGGCTTTGAAATTCACAACATGCTGTTCTTAGGAGCATGGCTGCGAGCGTCCAATCATACATATATGTTTATTAAACGACTTATATTTCTTGGATGGCGTACATATCTTGCATTTCTATTGATCATCATATTTAGCAACCTCGAGTGTGTTAGTCTGGGTGAATCGACGCAAGGTTACCTCAGAGCTTGTGTTGGGTGCTACAAGATATATATATAGGTTTTAATATTGTGAATAACATCGACTTTAAGTACACACTAACCCTGCCGTAATTCTTGGTGAGATTACGTGTTGCTTCATGGTAATAGGCACTCATAGTTGCATTCTCGACCCTGACACCTAACATAAGCTTACTCTGGTACGTCGGTAACGCCGGATGATGCGTCTGTAAGCTACGCGAATATACGAGCAAGTGTTTGGTCAGATCAACAAACCTGCGAGCGGGCAACTCAAACCGAGTAGACCGTTATTTTTCTATTTTATCACCTACAGTTGTCCGTCTTGACCTGTGTATTGACAGATTTTGATATTGTGCTTACACCTTATGCTTTCTCCGCTCCTTTCAGGTTAGACCGAGAGTACGATGTCCCACGGGTGAAGCTCGTCTAACCAAAGGCTACAATCTTCCAGCCAAACACATTATCCACACTGTAGGACCTATCGGTGAGAAACCGAATAAGCTAGAGAGCTGCTATGCGTCGTGTCTGAATCTTGCGAAAACGAACAACATACGTTCGCTGGCGTTTTGTTCGATATCTACGGGTGTATATATGTATCCTATAGAAAAAGCGACCGAAGTAGCTCTGTCTACTACCAAACGATGGTTGGAAGAGGGCGATAACAAGGATGCGATCGACGGCATTATCTTCACTGTATTTTCGGATAGAGATGCTGATGTGTATAGGCAACTGCTGACTACGCACTTTGGGCCTCAGCACCGGGAAGTAGTGAATGTGGACGCTGGCGATGACGAAAGAGGCGACTAATTCGACACATTTGCTTGTCAAAGCGTCGACATAGTCTGATTGGCTTGTGATCGTATATAGAGAAATGAGATCGAGTGCACTCCATCCTGATTCGATTTAAATATACTCGATAACATGGGAGGTACAAGAACATGGGAGGTACAAGTCTACGACACAAATTGTGATTGTGTGTACTAATAAGAGGATGCAATGAAGTTGGGAGCGTAGTAAAGGAAGGGCTGATCGCGGCTACTACAAGCCTGGAGGATTTTATACTCTCCCTATTCAACGGCCTCCCAACAGTGCAAAAGGGATTTTATTGCTTTGAGATGGTGTGCGCCACGTGCATGCCATCATTCGGCCACAGATGCCTGTGACGTTTCCATTGAGATCGGAAAGTAGGACTTGACCTTTGGAACGCAATGAATAACTCTAATATGAGTCGTCAGGCAAAATAGGCCCAATACTTGTACGATGTAATACAAGTGCGAAACCAATTATAAATATCAGTTGCGAAAGTTTGTTTCTGGATGACAATTTAGATTCGATGCTTGCTCGTCTCACTCAAGAAATGCTGATCCTATCTACCCTTAGCTCGAATCGATCCTTAACTGTCAGAAATAATTATAGGATATTGCCAACACTAAGCAGCGCTTCACTTCAAAGGTTCAAGTGTTTGGCCGCAGCATCATTTGCATTTGCTGTTGGTGTGCCAAATAGTATTCTTCCATAGTGTTGACATGCATTCTGCATAATATAAATGTTTGAATGATGCAACTACAGTTGAGGTGTACTTGAGCAGACTACACTCAGGAGGTGGTTGTGTTGGCTTGAGTTTCTACCCGCACCAATTCAAACAGACATAGAACAAATATTGCTGTGTGAGCATACACTTACTATCCTATCGCAAGGATCGGTTTGTGCTCGAAAGAGCGTCTTCGAGTAGAGGGATGATGCAAAGTGTGCTACAAATGGCTGTGTTTTCGTAGCTCGGCTTGATTCGGCTTGAACAAAATCGGTAGGTTGTACTGGTTCCAGTAGGTTGTTGACGATCGGTCTCCCTTGATTGTCCCGATTGTGGCTCCCATCCGGACTTGAAAAGATTCGAAATTATTAGATGTTAGGTCGTACTCTGAATAGTGCCACAGTAGTTCAATATGTGGCAAGGGCATACTTTTCTATCCTTCCTGCACCCTCTAGAAGATTAGCTGAGGCGAGATCCTTGCCGGACGCTCTCATCCTTCTCTCTCCTTCTCGGGCCCTCACTCAGATATCAACTCGCACGATATGAGAAAACGTATGAATGCGACAGCAGTAATGAGGTTGCAATAGGACTATGGCATACGCCAATACACTATACAGTGAAACCACCTTTGAAACAGGACGAAGACCACAATAACACCTCGCCACATACTGCGGCGGAATTTTTGTGTGCTGATGAATCATGTGCGTATATTTGGTCTTTTTAGCGACTGTGTTGGAGATGTCGCTTCTACAAGCACAGCTTTTCCTAGCACTACAGCAGCGTCGTTGTTCCGCCGACTCTTCGCAATTTGTTGTGCATTTTGGCCTCCCTATTGATTATGATGTAAATCAAGTCCAGTATCAAGTCCTACTTTTAAATTTTATCATCTATTTCGTTCCAGATTCTAGCTACTTCAGAAACATAAACGTTACAGATACCGATAATAGGAGTATTGAACCTAAATAGATAACCACGAACTAGCTTGCACACCTCATTCAAAGCATGGACACCGGCACCGTTCTCTAACAGACACGCAATAACCCGAACATGTCCGTTATGTGCAGCACAGTGTAGCGGTTGCCAGTTCTTCTTATCACGAGCTCCAACGTGCGATCCAAGGGCGATCAATGTTTCCACCACCTCTAGATTATCCAATAAACATGCCCAATGGAGTGCAGTCCAGCCTTGCTATAGAATTGATTTTTTAAATTGAAACACGAATATGAATTTGGCAATTATACATATGCAATGACGAGCCATTGTATCACACTAGTTTGAAATTGAAACTTCGAAACTCTATATTGGATTACTTGTGCACATGGACGTGCATGTACCACTGTGATTAAATAAGGGTCAACCCGCAAATACAATCTACCATATGCAAATAAATGTACCAGAAAAAAAAATGCGTGAATAATCGCAGCCAATAGATGTCTACACAATTCTCAAGTTGGGGAAGAAAACATAAAAGCCCGAGCTAATTTACCTTATCTGGTATTTCAGTGTTGCTGTCATTCATCGTCAAAAACTTAACGCCTTCGGCATTGCCTCTAATAGACGTCCAGTGTATACCAGTCCAATCGTTCTGCTTAATTATACCATCATTACATAACGCAATATTGAGTTCAACCTCGGAAACAGGTAGACTCGCCCATGCATTTGTAACACATGTGTAATGCCCTTTTATCCGTTTCTAACAGCATTTACTACTAGCCGCAACAGTCAACGAATGCAAAAATGCATTTACATGTGCGCTCTTTTTAGCTTTCGTTTTATACAATCTCAATGTAAACATCCGTTAAACAAGCCTTTCGCACCAACTGTTTCAAATATATATAATTCATTCTATCACACGAGTAGATCTGTTCTCGGTCAGCTTAATTAAGGCACCGTGCGAGGAATTTCAAGAGCATCAGAGATGTATATGTTATCCTTGTCGTGTTGACCACGCATACACCATTCGAAGCCTTTTGATACTGCTACATATAATTGAAAATAGCTGCACGGAACCACACTTTATACCAAAACTCCAAAGACTCAACCATTCACGAATTCCATGGACCTGAGTAACACAACAATGAGCCATTTCACTCGCAGTCGCACGTGATCAAGAGTTGACCATGAACATTCTAATAAAGAATTGAAAACGAAAATCATTCGCGTAGTCACGTTAAATTGCTGCATACCTCGTCTTTCGCGTTTAGATCCGCTCCAGCCTCGCACAAAGTACCTAGATTCATCAAACATCCTATTTGAGCAGCATCGTGAAGAGCACTTCTATTTCTTTTGTCCTGAAGATTTACGTCGGCAAAAATTGTAATAAAATCTTTAAGCATGCATGCTTCGAATTCCTAACTGCGAAGTGCAGCGCAGTCAAGCCTTCTTTATCCGTGACTGATACATTGGCACCCGCCTTCAGTGCAGCAGCTACTACTTTATCAATACCGACCGCTGAAGCGATCATAATCACGGTTTGATCTTTTTCATCCCGCGTGTCTATGTGAACGCCAGCAGCTAGATATTCACTAAGCTCAACATCACTCACACACGTGTGGATAGTCTGGTGTATATAATCCGGAAATATAGACATGATATGGCTATGGTGTATTCCGTTCAGCGACTTATATCGCTCTTTATGCTAGTACATGGCTGTGGCAACTTAGATATTGCATTCAATTGTGCATGCTTTATGCACATACATAATCTCCTAATTAAAAAGAAAAACAGATATGCTATAGGAAAAGCACAGCCCTTTGGACTAGAGTCGCGAGCAGAAATCAGGTTTGCCGTAGCGGAAGTCGTAAATTTAGCAGAGACTCTGACATATCCAGTATCCAGAGGGCCGTGGGTAATAAATTTATACAAAGTGAGATCTAGATACTACGTAATAATAAAAATATTGTGCGATCTATTTCGCAAATCGCAACAGAAGTTGCTGTTGAACCAATCTCCTCTTAAACCCGCCAATAAAAATGATTTCAATATATGTTTGCCACAGATTTGCAAGGGCGGATATATAATCACTTATAATCAGTCAACCATAAATAAATATAAATATTTACCTATTCTCTTGTACAAAATGAAAAATATCCTAGGCGTGTCTTATAACATGTAGGATTAGTGTACAACTACACAAACGTTGACAAATTATAATTAGTTAATGCACAATCAATAGTACTGGCGCACCTTCGGCTGATTTTGTGATGAGTCGTTGATTTTATTTTAGATAGACCTTTCAAAAGGCTAGTTCAATCCCGAACTGCAGCAATATCCAGGTATTGGAGATAATCTTGGACGGAAGATTTGCCAAATAGCATCATCTCGTACAATATGTTGTCACCGGATTGCCCTGAAAGTCCATCGCGTTCTCTTGTGTAGTCGTCTTTACAGCACTTTCCGAATGTAGGGGTGGTAAAAACGTGTCGACGATAAAATTGTCATGTACATCCATTCTGCACACAGTGGCCAACCAAGGCGATCCCAGTTTTAATCTCAAAGATATAGGGCCGGCGATCATGCACGTCTCAATAAATTATGCTTGCAGTGTTGAATACCATGAAGTTCGATCTTTTGCCTGTTTCTACCTTGAAAAAGGCCAATCGGTAGGGTCTCGTCAGTCAGATTCCGCTGGTGTTTCGAGATGGTGGGATATGGCCGAAAAATCCAGTATTGGCAAGTAATGTATATTGCCGTTGTACCGTAGTATTAATGTAGCATGGACAGATGCAAACTTTGAATGCGGATAACTACTTGTCAGATGATGTTCTTTAGCGAAATCGGCCTTTTGGGTTTTCTGTGATGCTTCCAAGCAATTACCTATGCATTGAAGCACAAGGTCGCGAGGCTCGTGTGTATCCACCGCGAATCATCGAAGAACCCGCTCTTTTGTAGGTGGCCTAGTTGTACAAAGACTGCACCCGTGTGTGGAATGTAATCCACCACAAAGAAATCTTCTCCTGAAAATAATACTTTTTCTGTCCACGGTGAGCAGACGTTCAAATATAGACCGGATCTTAGTATTGCGCGTTCCAGTGTTAGTCTCAGGTACCACCTTGCCAACGTCTCGCGTTTAGACTAGGTTCTGACTTGTATTGCCAAATTCAATCAGTTTGTATCACCTACCTATAAGCTTCTTGCTACGCTCCTCTATACATTGTGTATATGCTTGTATGCTTTATATTGTTGTCACACCCTGGACCAGGGGGTGTACAATGTGATGCCTAAGGACAAAAACCTGCGAGGCAAGCAGTGCGACTAATAGACAGAAGGGCGCATATCGTCTGAGAAGTTGTCTATTGTTCTGCTGATCACACTCGACGGACCCCGTTTATAATATATATATATATATATATATTATTTCTATATGTATATACCGTATACCCTCGGCCTCTTCTTGTGGAGTCAGGACTCAGGAGGCCTATGTTGCCCCCCGCCCCCTTGGTCTTGTTTGTTCAAAAATTAAAAAAGGCTACAGACCTGCTGTCACCTGTGGGGTGTGAGCCTGTGAGGCTGTGTGACTATCTGACTGTGTACCATATGACCAGGGGGATATTTACATAAATTAAAAGTTGAGACTTTTTTTCTTTCGTAGCCTCCAAATAGAACAAGAAAATATGCACTCTTAGGGTTGGTAACCCAAGAAATTGGCGCGCAATGGCTTTTATATATAATGTAGAAGGCTATGGGATATTTATAATATAAACAGACGAAGGTTTCACCATTAGCACTTGATTGCTAAACGATGCACACGAGAGTATTGAACTATATGCACATTGTAGGTATTTTCTATTCTTACTACAGTTACTGGAAGGTCTGAGATTAAGCCGAATAGATATATTCTTCCTTTGCGAGTAGTAGTCAGTAGGATCGTCTTAATCCTGCATCACGTACGGAGTGGAATTAAAGCGTGTGTGTGACCTAAAGTCATGGTGGCCGAGGTTGCGCCTGAGAATCGCATCCGTATCCTGGTTGCTACGGACAACCATGTTGGCTACAGACACGAAGACAAGGTTAGAGGAAATGATGCACTTACCACCTTCGAGGAGATTCTGCAGATAGCGGTGCGGAAGGAGGTATGTGCGCTTGCTGCCATCTTGTGGCGCACGTACAAAATCTAGTGCACTAGTAAAGTAGATGTGGTAGAATGTGCACAATGAAATATCGTACAATTCTCATTGTTCGAGATAGTCTCGTGTTTCACGTACGTTTTCATAGTGTGTACAACCTTGATGTTTGGGGGACCTGAATTTTTCCCTGTGTATCGAATGAAAGCAGAAGGTCCGATCAAGACTAAGAGTGGCTATGATCGAATACTGCCAAATCTAAAATTTGTCAGTGGAAATAAGAACCATGGCGCATAAAAATATATCATATATATATATATATATATATATAAGGATATATATAAGGATATGTATATATTTATTGGATTATTCAACATCTGTTCGTTTTGTACATAATGATGCATACGTTAACACACGGAATGTCTACATAACGTTTCTGCAGATCTTTCAAGTGCACACAGACGCACCTACACACATTCGTAAGCGCCTATGCGCACACTGCTATAGATTGTATGTGGTGTAAATGTCGTTTCATCCACCATAAATCATGCTATACATGGTCATATATGATTTGTCTATAAGTATCGTTATTCAATTGGACACCTTTCATGTATGATTATTTGCAATGCATTTAAACTTATGTTCTGTAGTTGTTTTATGAAAACAATGTGTGCTGTACACAAAACTGTTCCGACGAATAATAGCATACAAGAAATAAAAACGTGTGCACATGTATGTATGAATGTGCGTGTTTAGATCTATGTATGGTAGCTAAACACGATTGAGTTAGTGTTTAAATTGATTTTCCTATGTTTTATATGCGTATCTACTATTTAAAACTTTTGTGCTGATCAATATCACATAAAACGCATAAATTCACACTAGCACACATATGCGTTTGAGAGAAGTTTCTCATGCGAATTCCGCTCAACGATATTGATCATCTGCCTTTATACTCCGTGACAGGAAGTAGATATTTGTATTGGTGAAACAATGATTAGATATCTATATATTTCGTGAACTTGTAAGAGACCACAGCGGTGTCTGTATTTCCTCGTTGGCGGCATCCAATATTAGAATTTATGATTAGTGTACGAACGTGCTCATGACGGAAATAGTACTTCACAAGGCATTAGTTTCCAAGTATGTGTGTATATCTGTCACGTATTAGTGTTCCACACACAAATCTGAAGTAGCGCATAGGCAAGTACGAACAAAGGGTACAAATTTCAACATTACACGGTGATTCGTCTATGTATGTATATGTGGGGGTCTAATTTGGTGAACAAATATTTTGACAATTCCCATGCTATATGTATCACCCAAATAGTCGGTTCTATGTCTTCCACCCGAGTACTTTATCTTGACATCGCAATCACTTTATTTCCTACTTCGCACAACGAAACATATACATTTCCTCAGATGTCACTCACATATGAAAGATACCTCGAATCGCATGACACCACTTAAGTAATGTATCGCTAGCTTATTTTTTCCACTTGCAGGTAGACCTGGTGCTTCTTGGTGGCGATCTTTTCCACGACAACGACCCGCCACGTGCCGTTCAGTTCGCTGTGGCTAATCTGTTAAAACGATACTGCTTCGGCTCTAAGCCCATCCAGATTAAAACGCTGGCCACCGGGGAAGAGAGGTATTAAAAATTGAATTTAGATGGTATTTTACCTCATGTCTTGCCGTTTTGGACTAATTCTAACGAGTTTTGAAACTCATGCCCAATTCGTTTTTTTTTTATGTGACTCTGACCATTTCAGCGATAGAAAACCTTTCAACTACATGGACCCGAACATCAACATATCGTTACCTGTATTTAGCATACACGGTAATCACGATGATCCTGTGGGGAAGGGGAACTTGGCAGCTTTAGATTTGTTGGAGGTGGCAGACACTATCAACTACTTTGGCAAACAAAAATCGTAAGTCCAGACAGAAGTTTGCAAAGAAAAGACACGGATTTAACAGCGACTTATTGAAGTTTACTCAGGAAACGTAAGTCGCGTAACCTATGGGCTCGTTGGGGTTATATTTGATGATGTATGTTCTCAATCCTGCTTGCTAACTTTGGGCGCTTTTCCTTCCAGTTTCGATGAGTTTTCTATATCGCCGATCTTGTTGCAAAAGGGCTGTACACGTATTGCATTGTATGGACTAGGAAATATCAAGGATGACAGATTATACCGCACGTTTGAGGCCCGGAAGGTCAAATTTAATACAGAGGTGGAGGGTGGCGAAAGTACATTCAATCTGTTTGTCCTGCACCAGAACAGGTGTGAGTACTGGCGTGTGTGCTAATTAAATAGTATCATGTGATGTCGTTGGATTTATGCGTATAGGTACTCATGTATTTGCGTCATAGAAAATTTGTTTCCAAAGTATAGGAAAACATATGATGGTAAATCCACGGGGGTGCCAGGGGTAGATTATTTTTTTCTTTGCGTCACGAATTTATCGTCATCACTTTGTATGGTTAATTCGTGGATATGCACATCATTTTACGCGGTACAAATAGAGTCAACAACTGTAATCGACATTCATTAATTGGTTGATCACGCGTTTCTGTTGCAACCTGCGTATCGATCGTTCTTTTCTTCATCTTTCGTTGTTAATTGTAAATATACTGGTATTCTATTTATACAGAGTCCGTCACGGAGCGAAGAATTACCTCCCTGAAAATGTAATTCCAACGTTTATGGATCTTGCCATCTGGGGTCACGAACATGAGAGCTACACAGAAGCCATACTCGGTGGGCAGGACCAAAGCACGTACATCTATCAACCAGGGAGTTCCATAATCACGTCGCTATGTGCTGCGGAGACAAAACCGAAGCATGTTGGCCTGCTGAGTGTGATGCGCCGGCCTAATGAGGAGGGCCCAGTGGTAGGTTTGTTTAAGATTTAGTGTGGGGGGTTGAGATTACCGATTACGTGTACCGTACCCGCACATCGCTTACAGAATTCACTGCTAGATTTGAGTTAGAAACGAGGGCAGTAAACTTCACAGTGTTGATATTCGTGAGCTGTCTTTTCTGCTCGAAGTATGTGCTACAAATCCTGCTTTTGGTTACGTGAACAGAGCTAAACTATTTTTCTGTTCTGTATAATATCGTTATTTCCATATAAATAACCACTGTTTACTTAACTCCGTGATCATGCCTGCCGGTGCAGTTTGATCTGGAACCCATTCCATTGATGACTGTGCGTCCGTTGGTGATTGGTGAACTCGACTTGGCACAGTTTGAAAAGGATGAAGGGGAAAATGTGCTCGATATGAAGGATACCACGAGGGTAGAAAAGCTATTAACCAGCGAAGTGAAGAAGCTTATTGAAGAGAACACACGGAAAGTAACCGAAGAGGCTATGAATTTAGGCACCGAAGTGCACCCGGTGAAAACAATGCCTCTGATTCGATTAAAGGTATGTAGGTTTAATGTACTTTCGAGTTTTTCGCTTTATTATCTATCCTCGAGTTCTCTGTCTTACACGTTCGCACAGAACCTCGTGTTTTTCTTTGTGGTCGGAGAGCTGCTGTTCCCGCAGTTCTGTAGATTTTCTCGCCGTGTGCATTATGTCTATTGGCCAGTGTGTACGGCTCTATATGTGTCGGTCGTAGATGTATAGTGCTGAAGACACCGAATGATTTGTACGTTGTACTGTTCTCGCTAGTCACAAATTGATGAGGCGATCTTTCTAAGTTTAGTGTTGTATACTTCTCGAATATGGTCTTTCTTAAAGATTTACACATGATTTTACGAAACTACAAACAGGTGAAATACAATAATTATACCCCGCTGAATATCCCCCGCTTCGGCCAGAAGTTCGTTGATCAGGTGGCTAACCCACGTGACATCTTATCCTTCACGCGAGTAAAGAAGGATTTTAAATCCACAAAGAAGGTTCAGGTGAGTATAATGAAGGTCTTGTGTTACTTCACATATCACAATACGAGTGAACCGGACTCAATAATTGAAATTCAAGGGCAATGAAGGTACGACCCCGTTCATGTGATTGAATATGTGGCAATAATTGACCGTTACAGAGGGTAGTCCGTGCCTGCTTACATTCATCTCGCGCCGAGAATTATGATTTCTTTCTGAAATATTTGAGAACTTATACATGTCCACACGTCTACATCACAACATATTCATAGACTTGCTCTTACGCACAACAACATGCACTAGAGCGGCGAAATATGACCTCAAAATAAGGTGATTTGTTCGCACGCTCTCAGTTTCTTTCATGCTTTCCTTTTGAGGGAGGGGGGAGTGTGTGCGATGGTGTCGGAAATTCGCCTGATTCTAAAATAGTGCCTAATAATTTTACTTAGATTGATGACGATGAAGATGACGATCCAGAAACGGCAGAAAGCGAAAGAGCGAAAAAAGAGGTAGAAGTTCGCGTTCAGATAGAAACACTTGTGTATATCCCTACATTTATAGTAACAAATGAAACCGTTCTCGTCTTTATATCTAGCTCCGCCCACAGGAACAAACTATTACATTGTGTATTGCATGTAAACTCGGTTATATACAGATCACCACATATTGTTTTCACTGCCATGTCGTGAAGAACACGTGCTCGTGTGTGGTATTGTTACCAGTGTTCATGTTTCGTCTAAACTATTTTATCTGTTTAATAGTTCTGGTTTTCGTGAACTGACTGTCTTTCTACGCTGCTCAGGTAATCGACCTATTCGTGGAATCTATGAAGAAAAACATTGGTTGGGAAGGTAACGAGACAAGCGAGAACGATCGTCGGGCTATCAGGCCAGCCATTATGAGCGAGGCTGTCCGGGAATACGTTGACAAACAGAGCAAGGTGAGTGCTGGTTTATATGCTCGATGAAGTACGGGTAGCATACAGACTCGCGTGATGTGCACTGTACATGTGTCAAACACTATCTGAAGTTTTTGATTAAGCTGAAAATGGTTAGCAGTAAAAAGTACGTGTTCGATACATGGTATCGCGTTAATTGGCTATAAATTGTAAGTTTCGCACCGAATACATGTATTCAGTGCTATCGATTAGAGCAACCGCCCGCCCTTGAGCTGCCAATTGAGTTGCAAACATCGAGCGGGGGAAACATCGACTTTAAAAGTAGATGAAGGCTTAATACAGGTTTCAGTGGGGTTTCTATTGTATATGCAATCTCGGATTTGTAAGCATGATTTTAACCACGCTCTTTGAGCATCATGGGATCTCATACTTTGGTCGTACAAGCATTGGACCTGTAGATTTGGTTGCTGTAAGTACCAAGCAACGTCTGAGCCTGATGTATTCAGTGTGCGCAACTATTCAACCTGTCAGTTCCCCACGCTCCAGTGATCAGCTGCGTGCCTCAATTGCATGTTCTTTAACACCCCGTTTGCAATGTATGTGTCTGATAGTTTTTTCTTACAACATGCTTTCATATTCTTCAGGACTCAATAAACAACACCGTGGAGTACTGTCGGGACCAGTATGCCAAATATCGACGAACCGTAAAAAGAAATGAAAATGATGATGGTAATTATTGTCCCGTGGTATATTCATTCGGAGACCTTGGGCGTGTCTGTTGATGAATCTTCTATTTTATCCATGTGTGTACTCAGTAGTTGCTGAAGGAAAGATATATTTCACCATGTATCTGAATGTGTATTAATCACTGCTGTGTGGTCGAACGTCATACTGCTTCGTAGCTACAAACTTGCATCTCAAAATTGCTCTCACTGTCGCATGTATGACTGTTTGGTGATGGCGTGAGCGCTGTGTGATTTTGCGACGCAATGAGATAATTTTTATACTTCACGTATTGATGATCACATCTCCATATGCTAGTTCTGATTGAATCTTTTTAGTCCAGTCTATTCACTCGAATGGTCAGTTTTTGCCTACCTCAAGCTCATACATAGCGTAAATATATGGTCAACATACGCTTAGTTTCACTTTTTTGGAGGGGGTGCAATTTCGCCGACAACTACTTACGACCACGAAGGATCACATCTGCATATGCTAGTTCTAATTGAATCTATTTAGTCCAGTCTATTCACTCGAATGGTCAGTTTTTGCCTACCTCAGGCTCATACATAGCGTAAATATATGGTCAACATACGCTTAGTTTCACTTTTTTGGAGGGGGTGCAATTTCACCGACAACTACTTACAACCACAAATGATCACCGGCAATATTCGTGACGAAATGTACAACTCAACCTTAGAATGAATCGTATGTTCGGCACACACCGGAACTGCATTTTCGCGTCAGTTATGTTATTTGGACAGCGTAATTCATCATTCTAGCGTGCATGCCGCTACCCAGTAGTATTTTAATAGTTTTCCAGACCTTTACGTAACAAGACCTGAACGTTATATTCTCCAAAACTTTTATTGTAACATTGATGGTTGCGACTCGACCTGTACAAGCCTATCGCACCCTGTTACCACTCTTGCCAGCTATGAGTCGCAGCTTAGCACGGTGGCACACTCTGGCCCAATTTGCACTCCATACGCCATACGCTCCTATCAGCGATACTCATCACAGTTGCACATATCACCTAGTCGATCATTACGCAGTTTTCTTCGTACACCAGACGTCACACACTATAAGCAATGATTCTCATCACATTATTACACTCTCGTCTAAATTTATTATAAGCAGAAAACTTTGCACCCCGGACGTCAAACACTATCAGCAGTGATGATGAGCCGCCTGCACCGAAAGCTCCTAGAAGGAGAGGGCGAGAAGGAGGTATTCGGGCCCGAGGTGGGTATAGTTGAATGTGCCGCTATGTCATGACGTAGCGGTTGGGTTTGATTAGGAGTAGTTTGTTACTATCACGGTACTCATTGCATTTATTTGGCTAAATACGTAAGTAGACTTCTGTGTTGGATTGCTCGATTTACACACGAGCAATTTAAGGCGTACATTTTCAAGGTTAATATCGCCTATGTTCACGTAAAATGTCCTAGAGATTGCTAAGCGAGAATTGTAAGGGTTGTTTATTGTTCATGAATGTCGTTTTCTTTTATTGGGAAATCGTTATAAACAACTCCCAACGAATCGGGCTGAGCAATGATATGGTTAGCCATGAAGTGCAAAATTATGTCTGCTGATTATTTTCGAAGTGAAGGTGCGATGGAATATTTTGGCCACTAAGGTGCCTCTTCGTAGTATACGCTAGTACTGAGAGGTCGAGTGGTGGCCATTTCAACGCATTGAGTGATGATTTGAACATTGGGTGATAGTGAACACAAAGTACAAATCTTTGCCCGCAGAGTTCTATTGCTGACTCGTTCATCACTGACGAGTAAGAGCTTTCAGATTGTAGCACTAGACTATTAATACACAATGTGTAGCATGAGATGATAGAACATAGATAATGTATAAAGTGTTATTATAAGCGGTCTATAGGTGGTTCCAGATATGTTGCACATTTCAATTGAACAGATTCTGTGCAAGTCGGCTACGACAAAACGAAAATTTATAGTAGCTGTGTGAAGTCGTGCGTACAAGCTCTACCGTTCCTTCGGTAATTCTTACTATTTCGCTGGTTTCTAATTATACTGTGAACACACTCGTTGCTGACATACCAACTGCTCGTAGCGCGCGGAAGAGGTGCCGCTTCATCCAGTCGCGGACGTCCGGCAAAGAGCCAATCGGCAATCGACAACTTCAGTGTTTGTATGTTCTGATTGCGATTATGTCATACACATACACTATTATGCGTGCTTGTTTGCCTACTTTTTTAGCTGCAAGCTGCTCTCTATTAGTGACAGTTCACGGACCTCGACCGAGTAACTGTAAATTGGGTTGCGTGCGGATTCGGTTTGCGGTGTTGTCTTCTTTTTCGCAGTGTGAGTTATCCGTTCCCAGATATTTGTAATGAAGTTCTAACGATATTAATACAGAATTGTTTGACGGTTTTATCTGTATCGTATCCAAAACCCATAAATATTTCATTCACTATTGATAGCTTCAGTATCTTTTCTGTTTTGTCACTCGAGCTTATTGAAATTCTAAACTTTCCACCCATGCCGTGTTCTGGTTATTTCTTTGCGACTGTGTAAACCTTCAGCAAGTCGAAAGAGGGGCAGATCATTCAGTTTTTCGCCCGAAGCGCCCCCAACTAAACCTAAGTAGGTTCGACACGAAACAATACTTATGTTAAATATACGCGAAAGTCTTGTATGTGTCTCCATTCCACCCGTGTTGCTATATCAGTCTATATTTCCACTATTCAAATTGACCACCGTTGATGGTGTGGATTATGCGATGAGTGAGCTCTGTTTGTGAGTAGCAATGAGTTTCCGCTCAAACCAATCGGAGTTTGAACTTGATCGTGGTATAATGGCGTTTTCAATAAGCTCATGGGATTGTTACACGTTCTACATAATTTATCGTCCTGTTGTGGGCACTCATACGTAGCAATTCGATTTTCGCTAAACAAGTGGCCCCTTTTCGAAAGTAAGAATTTTTTAAACGAAACCATTGTAGCCTCAAACCCTAAAACACTATTGCAGACTGCACTCGTAGTTTTAAATCCGGTTATATTGGACGGAGCATTGGATCACTACGGCCTGTGTAAGTGCGGCTGGCGTGGCTCTCAAATACACACTGCCTATGTCTCACGCACCCGATTCCCCATCCTTAATTGCGCCTCAAATGTAAATAATGCAGACTATGGGCACGACCCTGCAATATTACACTCGGGCGAACACCAATACCCAAAAATTGACGCCAAGAGGCTCTTCTACCATAGCGGCCTGTATGCATTAAATAATGATCTCCATTGGCAAGCTCTGCTGCTTTCATTCGTCAATGAATGTACACCCCAACACTCAATCTGGCATAGCAATGTGATTTTCATATATACATTCTTAACCCTTACTCTCGAAAGTGATTCGCTGTATACTCGCATACACAATCATACACATTGTTTGTCCTCGATTGAGTGCATTCTCCGGATCTAGTAGACAGTACCTCTCACATATACTTTTTTTTTGCTTTTTTCTCTTATTGTTCTTTAGAGAACGTCGACGAACTAATGTGCCATCATATGCCCCCGAAAACCTGAATTCCGATGAAGGTGACGATAGTGGGGCGGACAGTGACTTCCGGATTGCTGATCATAAGGAAGTTCCCAGCATTTCCCGCAATACGCATAGTAAAGTCCGAAATGTCATATCGATAGTTGGTATGTTGAGTTTCATTCGTATGTGCTCGCATCAACCTACTGATTTGAACCTCTGCGTACTTTGGGCTCAGAAATTATCAACCATTGGGCGTATAGGCTAGGAGCGTAGTTACTAAGTTTCTCTATATTTTTGATGTGTACAGATGACGATGGAAGCAGCGACGACGAGGAGATTAATATGGCTCCGTCGAGAAGCAAGGCTGCACCAAGTAAACCAGCCAGACGGCCAGCACCGAGTTCTAGCTCTGCCAACGCATCAGGTGTCAAGAAGCGCGGAAAAGGTGAGATACATTTCGTTTGCCCCTGTATATGTAAGTAGATGCTATCTGTGCCTTCGTGTGTTATTTCCTTTTGATCTCGTGAAACACTTTGTGTGTTTTTATGTGTGCGACATACACTTTCTTTTTGTGACGTGATCAGTCTGTGGAACTAGTAGTATGTATTGACATCACGTTTTTTTATCGGCGCCGGGTACGTTGTGTGGACTAATGTAGTACCTTCTTGTATCAATCAGGCCGTACAATATTTTAAATTGTCGAATTTTGATGCAAAGGGCCGGTCAACTCATGTGCATATAACAGTCGATGAATGCTGAAAATGCCGTATCCGAGGCCTAACATAAACAACCGTGAATATTGAGATTTGAGTGACTAACATATCTGAGCGCTCATAAGTGCAAAACTCCGTAAAGGACCACTACGCAAGGAAGCTACACTGTATGAAAATACAAGGTACAATGGTTCGCCAAACCAATGTAATCAAGAAATTGGTTTTCACAGTGTTTGAAGCACCATACAGCAGCACGCATCAGAAAATCCCAGCGCATTTTTTATGCATCGCAGGTGTTAGGTGACCGCTATGAAGTCTATGTACGTACTTTTTCTATGCTAGAATAGCAAATAACCATATCGGACGGAAGAGAGCGATTTCGCACTTTTAGAGTTCGTACGTACACCTACGTCGAGGCACAGGCTGAGTTACACGCATGTCAGGTTAGAGTCAGTCATATTCACATATCACCCCAGTCCGCACACACTGAGCATAATGAGTGATGCGAATTATGTGGAAATCTGTCTAATGCGAAGCGGTCGGCTAATTTAGTGCGCTGTGAGTTACAATCTACATATATACGTAACGAAGCTGAGCTAGGGCTGTGAAACACGATAGTCGATAGTATTTTCAGCCGCAAGCATCCTTGTCGACACGGAATATCTACTTTCCCTTTCAGGGTTCGGAGGTAGATATTGTCTTTGTCACTTGGAATACACGTGTCAGTAGCTTGGAATACATCCATCAGTACTAGAAACCAGGATATACGATACAAATTTGATTTCACCACGAGGAAAGGCACATCGAAAACTGATGCAAAGTTCGTGATGTATTAACAATGCTTCTGAAACAAATAGCCAAGATACAGGGATTAAAAATTTAGCTTCGCGCGTCAGCGAGACACAACTAAAGCAATAAAAGGCCAATATCTTAGAACGCAAGCGAGCATATGTTGCTACATGACAAATGAAATCTCGCGCGAAAAATTTATATCTGTATGATGTTATTGGTCCTTTAGGAGCGTGGATAGTGTGCCCGACATAGTAGAGGGCTTCTGAAATGGGTATTTTAAACTCCTACCATGTAATCAGCACTGTGCATGCGAGGGGCAATGGATATTTGTATGATAATTTGTTACCAATGACTGCGTTGGATGCAGACTTTATTCATATCCGTCTGAATTTCATCTTTGCACAGTAAGGTATGACTATGTCACCATAGAATACTACAAATCCTAGTACACCACCGGATCCGACCCAAGAATATGCCGTCATTTCCGAATACGTAACGCCTGCTCACTGAGCCAAGCACCCATGCAAGGGATGTCAGCAATACGTAGTTGCCCTTCAAATAGTATTATTTTTCTACAAATACTAAGCAGGCTGAGCGCACTACAGCTTAGTGTAAATTACTGATGACAGCACTTCGAAAATAGATTATTGAGCGCCAGCAGTTTTGACACCCAATCCCTTCTTCTTGCTGGGTCGTTTGCTGTTTTGGAACATCTTCTGCTCAACGATAACACGGACTTTGTCGGCCATAAGATCCTGTACAGGCAAGCGAAAGATTGTATTAAACAAAATGGAAAAGCAACTTTTTACATGCCCGAATTGCAACTGAACTACACCAACGACAAGATATACCCGGAAGGGTGCGTACGTGGCATGGATCTAAATAAACGACAGTGATTCTAAATGTTTGGTATTGTTTTAAAATATACGTGCTGGTACGTGCTGGAAACATGCAAGTTAAGGACGACAAGTGGCATGCTGAATATAGTATACAAACAAATCGTGGGCTCGGGCGTCTTACATTCATTTGGTTCTTCTGGTCGATTCTCTTCTCCAAAGTTGCAATCTGGATGGCTTGCTTCTTACATTTCTCCATCATCAATTCGAGCAGACGTTTCATGTTGGCGATACCATCACCTACGATTGTTGGCACGTAAAGTTATGTCGATATCAGCAAAGTTGCAACAAAAAGCATTCTACGTGCTACATTTCCAACTGTATTTGCATCTGTTAAATATAAAAGCACACCTTTATCCATATATTTTTCATACGTGTTGGCGATCAAGTCTAACACAAAATTTAAGTTGTCAGTAAAGTGAAATTCGCCTCGTGCACACATACTGCAAAGAAATGTCAATATATCGAAGACATCAATATATAAATATCAATATTTCAATATCGATACATGAATATCAACCAATATGTTTCTGACCACAAAGTATAGTTACCAACTGCTGTCTGACCCTCGCCAAGGAACTCTTCGACGGCCTTGTTAATTTGGTCGAGTCTATCCTTCTCTTGAGCTTTGAGCTTGTCAAAGCCTTCAGCTACCGCTTCAATCTCCGCTGAATATGCTTTCAGCAGCGACTCAAGCATGTCATGGTTCTCCTTGAGCGCTCGGTATTCCTCATCTTCACCATCTTCAGGTGTAGGCTTTGCGCTAACAGTAGCATCGGCACCCACTTCTGACGAAACTTCATCGCCCTCAGCGCTGTCTGCGGACTTGGTTGCGTTGTTGTTAGGCTTGGTGCCAACCTGGGCCTTGAACTCGTCGGACAAGTTGCTGGCGTGTTGTCTGATAGCCGCGTTGCAACTATCAACGTGGTCTTGAACTAACCGTGACTTATCACCACTGGCTGCCTGTGTCCTCAATAGCTTCTCAGTCATGCTAGAGATATCTGATCCCTTGCCCTCAATTTGTGCTGTAAACCCGTCAAATTCAAGATATGTCAATCATGCCTAGTAAAATTCACATCGCTACGCTTTTGAAATATGAGCTTTTTAACCGTAAATCTGGGTTCACTGGTGTTTGCACTTCCATCTAAGGCTATATCACATACCTGTTAAGTCCTCTGATTCAATAGTCAATAGTCGAAGTTCTTCCTCAAGAACTTGAATGCGCGCTACTTGTTCATCAATGACGCTCGCCTTCTCTGCCTCTAGCTTTGCAAAGTTGAAGCGCGAAGATTCAATTTCTTCTCCGGCTGTCTGAGCCATTCCAGTCTAAATAGAAGATTTATGAATACATTATCAGCAATACACTAGAGTGTAACTATCATTGCACACATACTTTTCAGTCATATTATACTCACCTCAAATACGGTTTTTGACAACTCGACAACAGAAAGCCTCTATCTTCAGCAATATTTTGTCGTCCTGATCATATATCCATATTTGAATAAACGCCCTTTTCTTTGAATTCAAAAACTAAGAATAAAAGTAGAAATGAAATTACCTTTTCCTTCAGGATAACCGTCAAACGGTCAACCTCGCCATTCTTTGTGTTCTTGATGTTCCTGTACTCTTGATTTTTGATTATGCATTGCTGATCAATGTTCTCTGTCTTCGCCTCCAACTCTTTGATAAGCTCCTCCAATGCAGCCTTCGAACGCTCCAACTCGAGTACATGCTCGCACAGGTGCTTGCATCCTTCCTGACACTCACCCAGATTCTTTTTTACCTCTTCAAGTTCTTCATAGATTGCGTCAATCTCATCCTCGGTTGGTAGACGGATTCCTATAGGTTTTGAAAAGTGTTGAACCTCAGCCGACTATTCTATTCAGCATGACTTCAAAAAAGATATATACCCAACAATACATATATATATATATATATATATATATATATATATATATATATATATATATATATATATATATATATATATATATATATATATATATATATATATATATACATGTATGTACATGTATATATATATATATATATATATATATATATACATATATATATATATTTATATATATATATGTGTATGTATATATGCATATATATATATATATATATATATATATATATATATAGTGTATAGTATATAATATATACGTGTACATATATATATATATATATATATATATATATATATATATATATATATATATATATATATATATATATATATATATATATATATATGATGTGTGATGTGTGTGTGTGTTTATATATATGCGTGTGTGTATGTGCGTGTGTGTGAGAGTGCGTGGGTATGTATATATATATATTATTATTATTGATATATGTGCGTGCGTGTGTGTGTGTGTGTGTGTGCATGTGTACATATATATATATATATATACATGGATATATGTATACATCAAAATAAAACGTGTGTGTGTGCGTATAAAAACGCGCGATGTGTGTGTTGTGTATGTGTGTGTGTGTGTGTGTGTGGTGGGTGGGTGGGTGGGTGTGTGGCGTGTGCGTGTGTGTGTGTATGTGTATGAATTTATAAGTATGTTTGTTTGTTGCTGCATGTGTGTATATGTGCGCGTGTGTGAGAGAAAAATATATATATATATATATTAGGTATATGTATATATGCGCATTTATATGTATGTGTGTGTGTGTTTGTGTGCATGCATAAACATATATATATATATGTGATGATGTATTATATTATAAATGTATATGTAATATATAATATAAAAATATATATGTATATATATATATGTATACGTATATATATATAAATATATATATATGCGCATGTATTGTATATATATATATATATATATATTATACTGTATATATATATATGTGTATAAATATATATATATATGTATATATATATATAATATATATATATATATATATATATATATATATATATATATATATATATATATATATATATATATATATATATATATATATATATATATATATATATATATATATATATATATATATATATATAATATATATATATATATATATATATATATATATATATATATATATATATATATATATATATATATATGTGATGATGATGATTGTGATGATTGTGTGTGTGTGTGTGTTGTATATATATATATATATACATATAGATTATTTTATACAAATGAGAATATATATAAACTGTATACAAGTTGCGAGGATATATATAAATACTGGCACATACCAATATACTCGTTGAATATTGTAGCCGTGAATGCCAAGTTCAAACGACCGTGTCCTTTCACGATATCTTTGGGGCTTGTGAAGTCGCGACAATCTAGGTAGCCAGCGCATTCCAAAAGCTTAGCGGCACGCTTCTCAGGATCCGCAATCAACATAACCTCGTCGATACCAGCGTCTACCGCTTCCCGCCCGCATACTTGCTTCAGCAGATGAACCCATGCCTCACAATCCTTTGTATCAGAACCAAAGTTTTTGATTCGCTTCTCTGTGTCTGACTGTAGGTTTGGGATTAAAAAAATTGCAGTGTCAGTACCGCGATTCCCATTTCCTGCAAAAGTGCGAACATGCCATTAACACACGCACAAAACAACACACACAAGAAACTTGACTAGTAATTTGCTTGTAAAGCAAAAACTTGACGCAAATGTGCTCAATAACATACCCGCCCAAGATGGTAGTTGAACCAACGGAGGATTACTTCTTCCGAGCTCAGATTCATCAGCTTCAGGATGTTTTCTCCAGGTTTCAAAAGGCGAATCAATTCAGGGTGACTCGCAAGATTGACGGACTTCATTAAGTATGCACGGATTAACTGCCACACCAGACCTAATGTCAAGTCAACACTTCCACTCAATATGTCTTCAGACCCAATGTTCACCACTTTGCAACCCAGGCTCTTTGCGCCAGCAACTACGTAATTGTTATTTTCGGCGATCTCCCATGCATCCTTAGCGCCTGGCGTCTTCAGACGTGTGACATCTACATCGAGTTTAATATCTTTCTCTTTAATTGTTCCAGGAGCAATCTTGTTGATAAATTTGAGCAGCAGGACTCCATCATTTGTACGCTCGAATAACTGTGTACGAAGAGGTCGAATAGTTGGTGTAAGAGAAGGGCAAACTTTCCGCTTTTGGTTCAGAACTTATGCCTTAAGCTGATATGAAATGCAATTATTTCAAAATATCAAGACTTCGCGGTCTTATACTAGGAAGTGGTTTGTTCCCAACCGGTATAGGCTGAAGTGTAGTGCAATTTTAGCATCTTACAATTAGCACAGTACGGTTTATTGCCTCGCACTCTATTTACTAGACTAGGACAAAGTCAGTTTAACAGTTTTTAGAATACAATCGCTGCTACCTGACATGCAGCCGTAGCACTGCACTTAACGTTGAGTGCTTACGACAATGGATTTTTGGGTAGACATTTACGAATACACGTGCAAGTATTTTCGTACATGTTGACGCTGAAACCATATCTGGTATTTGTTATGGGGCTGGACATAAGTATCCGACAACAGGAAGATGACAGGCACAGATCGGATTAAGCATGGAAACACCGACGATCAGTATGCTTGTATGTAAATACCTTTTGCCCCAACATGTTTAAATGTTCTTCCGTAAAATTTGATTTCGAGAATTCGAGAATATATCTTTCGGGTTAGGTGAGAATCATTTCATACATTGTAGCATGGTGTCAAAACAGAAATGCATTGGACGGTGCGTACAGTATAAACTAGTTTTGTTTGCTGCATCTTGCTATCAGTTCAATCATGTGTTCTTAACTACGGTAGATGTCCACTTCAGTGATAATATGGACTGCTTCACCCCTAATTCTACCCATACCGGATGCTACACAATGGAGGCGAATATTGCGATGGACAAATTCTCGCCGGACTAAACCCAGCTACATATTGTAGATATACCACTGATATATCAAAGAATCTAACACAAGGATTTAAGATTGTAAAACATACCTTCATAGGTGGGTCGATGGGTATCATCTTCTTCGCTTTGAGGTGCTCATCATGACGTAGGAAGTTGTTGATCTGATCTACAAAAGCCGTAGCTTCTGCCAAGTGGATTTCGTTTACATCCACTCGATTGAGTCCGTCGTCATTACAATTCATCATTGCGATATATGATTGTGGCTACTGGGCTATTGACGTGCCTTATATAAAGTTATAGGTGACGAGCACTTGTGAACTTCCTCGTGTGGGTAATAGAGTGAGTGTGTGAATATGTGACAAATTTTGTCACTGCTTGCAAGTATGTGCACGGGCCAATATGCAAAATATCTAAAATTAAGTATGCTTTGAGCTTGAGCTTCAAAACTTATTGACTCCTACTCTTTCTCAGCTGTAGGCTTATCGATATGTGTATCATCTGTATGATGGTTATGGTGTTAAAAAAATGTCTCATCTCACGAGTCTCTGTCTGTTGGGGGTGAAGCCGTGAAGGAGGATCTTCTTATCTGAACCATCTATACTTCAACCGGTTCGTCGCGAAAGAAATTTTATTTATCACAAACAGACTACAGTCAGACTTCAGTTTTTCTGGGTTTTTTTAAACACAAAAACAATTGTTCGTCGAGAGTACACGAAGAAAATGAAAACGTACTAAATATCAGTGTGATCTATTATAATATTATAAATTTATTTACATAAATATACGCATTGGAAAGTTTTACGCTTTCCTGACAATTCTGCGAAAAATTAGAAAATTTGTATCAATTTATGTACTGATATGCCGTACGGTGTATTTATATATATATTTTTTTATATATTTAGTTATTTACCTGTGCGAGAAAAAAATTATTTCATGTATTTTTTTCAATAAACAAACAATACTGTATGGACATATTTGTAAATAAATAAATATTAGACTGTCAAATATAAGGGCTTAATATAAGTGCTTTATTGTGGTGCCTGCTCAAGGTATTTGTACTAGGAATTATTTCTGTCATGACTAATTCATGAACAGGGGAAAAAACCTTATTAAGGAAACCTCCATTTACATTTTATGTTGTAGTTTATGTTGTACAATACAAGCTTCGTATGGTTTTACTATTATTTTGAACCTTCATTGGTGACCCGGTAATAATAAATAGTAGCGGATGGTATCACCAAGTCCTGCATTGAGGACAACGTAGAGCAAGGATACACATGTCACTCAATAACACGAGGGCCAGGGACTCCGAGACTCCTGACTAAAAGACTACGGGGTCGGTACTCGGTCTTGGCACCAATCCTTTTATACATTGGTACTAACTAGGCTGAACCATTGTACGTGTAAACCATCTAACTTCTCCTATACGCGTACCTTGAGTGTACTACGACTAAGCTCTACTAGCCAAACTAGGACGAACCCCCAAGAACCCTAGTCATATCTAATCATCACTTTTATGTGAACACCTGTAGCTTAGTTTCTCGCAGCACAGTTTAACCATTGTGGTCCAATCTCTTCCCACCTATTATGAGAAGTTTTAAAGACTCATCCTCATCTTGTTCTTCCTATGGGGAAAGCAAAATTTTGCGAGAATACATTTGCTTTCTTGCGGAGGATGTTCGTGTTGACTTCTTGCTGTGGCATATCGATCAAACTATCCAAATTAAAAGGTGTGATGGCTGAACTCGGCTCCGGTACCACGGTGGCAAGTATCAAACGCTATCTAGTTGCATGGTACGGTGCATCCATCCGCCTGTTTTGCCCGGAGAACGCCTCCAAGCTACTCAACCAGGCGAAACGCCTGAATACATCCTGTGGACAAAGTGCTCTCTATAGGAGGATAGTTTGGACCGGACCAGAGGACAACCGGACCTGAGAGAGGATTTTAGAACCAGACAAAAGAACTGGATCAGAGAACCGGACCAATAAGTGGAATAGAGAAGTTAATTAGATAAAAGTGATGATTCATCCGAAACCATAGAGACGGGTATTTTTACGTGACCAGATGGTAGAGAAAGTCTCGTTCTATATATGATCGTGATTAACAAATATAGCAGGCTCGCCATTTCCAATGGCACTTCTGACTGAGTTCACTTATTCCAGACTTCACACTCTTAATTAAGCGTAATTCTGTTTTGGCCAAAGTGACCGAACTACTGTGGACAAAGTACTGCAGACATGGACTTAGGACCGGACCAGAGGACCGGACCTAAGAGGATTTATTGAGGCTCAGGCCTAGGAGGATCTACTATGGCCGACCAAAGGCTCAGACCTAAGAGCAGTAGACCCAGAGGCTCAGACCTAAAAGCAGTAGACCCAGAGGCTCAGACCTAAGAGGAATTTATTGATGATCGGGCCGAGGACCGGGTTAGATAGTAAAATATAGTTTAGAGGAATAGAATGATGACTCACCGAGTGTCATCATTAATTAGTAACTAAGAGACCGGAATTTTAAGTATTGAGATTTTTCACAATCTGCCGTTGTTACAGAAAATCTCGTCCTACACAAAGACGTGATTAATAAGTACATCAGACGCGCCATTCATATCGGCACTTCTGGCTGAGTTCACTTATTTCAGACTTGACACTCTTTATTAAGTGTCACTTGGTTTTGACCACATTTTAAGTGACCAAACTACCGTATTTATTACACACGTTCTTTAAAGGTTAACTAACTAAGAAACGACTTAGTTTAGCATTTTTTTACCACAATGACGGTACCCGAAGCCAGACCATCGCCTACGGTGGGCAAGCAAGCCTGTGCCCAACTGTTGAAACGACTGCTTGGAACAATTCGGCATTTGACCGAGCTATGCAATAGGGTGGAGACAGCATGTGCCAAGACACCGGCACCCGGAGACGACGACACGGTGAAAATTTATTTGGAGTTGACTCGGCTGCAGTCTGAAGCCCAATACTCAATACAAACCTTGGATGGGATTTCCCGAGCCCCAAAATGGATGGCGGATCAAGTAGGCCACTTGAATACGTTGTTGTATGTGAAGGAGGCAAAGGAAAAGAGTTGTCTTCTTAAAGAGCAATCCGTCAACTCCGTAAGTTGTTACTGACAGAGATTGACACATCTATGCCCCAGGACACGGTCTAGACAATAGTGGATGATGATTTTTCTGAGTCTGAGGTCGAATCAGTAAAGCCGCACACCTTGGCCTCTCAATATCCAACACAAGCAGAGTTGTCACTAACTAGCCAGCTATCTGATAGCGGGGCTATCAATATAAAGCGAATTAGCTCGGTGAAGCACAGGATTGGACGCACGAAGCCCATACCTCAAGTGTCTCCTTACGCGAATGTCCATGATACGCGCCGCGAACGATTGCCGAAGAACGCTCAAAATCGAGACCAGACAATTCCGACTCTTGATGAGATGCCGGCTAATGGTCCGGACTGGTATCAGGCATCAGACGATCATGTTCATGCTACTCGTAGAGCGCAGTTGTTGACAAACGCTCAAATTCGGGCACAAATATTTCCGACCCCTGATGAGATGCCGCCTAATGATCCGGATTGATATCAGGACTCAAAAACGTTAGTGAAATCGCCTGGTAGAAATTTTTTGAACCCAGCGAACCTACACTTGGACATGGCTACCCCTCAAAATTTGTCGTCGTCGGCGAAGCGGTCCTTTGAGACATTTCGCAGAGTGATGAAATCTCCACGCCAGCAGCCTCACGGTCGAGCGGCAGCGAATTTATTTCGGGATAAATTACAACAGCATCGTCGTACGCAATCTCCCGAAGAAAGAAAGAAGAATTGTCAGGATAATACTAATATACCTATCAATACGCTGGCTTACCGTAAGCACTTGCCTGCTCACCACGATCGCTACCTAGCAGACCCGCAGGAGGTGAATCAATGTAAGACATCACCACCTACGGAGGCATGCATTAATGAATCTACCGCGGCAGAGATGAAAACGCAGGTATTCCTTCTCACCCAACATATGATGCAAGCAGAAGCTGCGGGACGCACTGAAGACGCCCGTGCGTTGCAGGGTTTGATTCGTACAACTGGCGAGACGTTAAACACTTGCACAATAACGGTCGACAAACGAACACCCAAGGAATGGCCACCTAATCCACAGGGCAGTTATTGTTTGGATAATCCGCAAAAATGACAGCTGCATGCGTTTGTTTTGGATTGGCATAAGAATGCAAATTTTCACAAATTAGACCCGATTCATATGCAAATGGGCCTCCATAGATATAATATTATTAGAAAACGTACCCGTAAATCTGTATGTACATTTAGTGACTTTTCCATGTAGGGATAGTATTATTTATTTCAAAAAATGACAAGTATGTATATTACAATGTATGAACATATGGTATGGCTCTCATAGTCGCTGTAGTGGTTCAGGAAAGATTAGCGTTTGCCGGGATTTTCGGGTTAGGTGAGAAGAGGTTTGCATTATGCTTTGCTTGGTAAGCCTTCTGGAGACGATCCGCGGTAGATTGGAGGATGTCTGCGTTAGTGGAATTGACAAGTGGGATCAGTAGTGCATCCATGCTGCGGTCAGAATTTTTGGCGCTCGTTCATGTGTGCAGCGGGCCTCCCGCTTGGTGCGGAGATAATGGATTAAAGCTGCTTTCGTAGCGTCGGGATGTTGTTGGGAGCGGGGGGGTCGATGTTTTCATCAAGCTGCCATTTCCATGTAAGTGCTGCATGTCGTTTTACCTGGGCGACAGCGTCGCTAGGAATACAAAGGCGGATGAAACTGGTGGAGCTTCCGCGGTGATTTTGTTGAGATACCGATTTAGACGGAAGATACCAGAGAAAGTGGTGGCGATTGAGGACTGTTTGGGCATGCCAGTACTTTTCAAATACTGATTGGGATGGGGGCTTGTCGTTAGAAAAAATTGCTCGGAAGAAGAGCCATACCGGAGGTTTGTCATCCATTTCATGAAGAGTTTTGTCCGGCATCGGGCGGCCCACCACTTTCGTCAAAAGGTGTTCGGGTACTGGCGGCTGCGGTTGGGACTGAGAAGCTGGTAGGGTCGGGCGTTTTTTAGGGCTCGGTTTTGTAGGTTTGTCCACTTTTGAGCGGTAGCTGGGAGGCTCACTGCTGCTATTGGGCGCCTGTGACTGCGGTCTTTTTGCAGGCGGAGCAGGCGGGCTTGTGGAGCCAAATCGGAAAGTGTCGGGTGTGTCTTTATCTATAGGTGCACGGGTTTGGGACTTAAGGTCCCGGAGTTTGATTCAAGGTTGGGTACTTTTGCACAGAGGTTAATAAGCATTTGGTGTATGGTTGATTTCCATTGGTCATCAGTCAAAGCCTCCTTGGAGATGGGCCTATCATTGTTCGGGGTTGTTAGAGCCGGTCCCAAAATTTGATTGAGATTGGACTGTAGAGTACTGACCTGGGCAGAGAGGTTTGTGATCGATTTTTGTATGTCCAATTTCCATTGGTCATTGGGTAAGGAGTCGTTGGGGACGAACGTCTCAATTGGGGATTCGGCCTGGCCCGACATTTTTTTCGCGGATGTGGGACTGTGGGGCTGTGGGAGTGTGGGTCCCCAGACTCCCTACTGTATTTTATTTTTTTGATTGGAAATCCAAATTTCAAGTCAACGTTTTGGTGGGGTCTGTGGGTTTTTTGAGAGTGGTATTCAGTTCTACACTGGTGACCTACTGATCACCGAGATTTACGTTTCGGAGACGAAAATTTGAATCAAAGGTCCATCGTGAAAAATAAATATGGGGAAGTTGAAAAATAAATATGGGGAAGTGAACCCTAAAACCCTCCATAGGGCACCACAGAAAGAAGGCGCACCCAAGGCACTTTTGGATCGAACAAAAATTGCAGTTCGTGTCGTTCAAGGACGCCACTCCTTATATTGTACATACACACGAACAAGATCTGGAAGATAACGCATACAGAAATATATTGGCGTTGATGAAGTTAAACCCTTCGGTGTCACTCGAGACCAAACTTTCGAGATTTTGAACGCAAAGTCGATTTTATGGAAATGCGACAGTACGAGAATCCGTTACAAGTATACCGCAATCATGGTATGCTCAACCTAATTAATCAAGCTGCGGGGAGTGCATACTACCGTGACACTCTTCGCATGCACACTAACGGGCGAGAATATTCCGCGATACAAATGCGGACACCGTCGGGCAAACCTCTCCCGACCATTACAAACCCCAGGGGGTTCCCGTTCACGCACACGGACACGTGTGGAGGCCAACACACGAGCTAATCCGCATGCGCCACTAGCATTGAACCCTAGGGCTCGTTGTAGGTCGTGTGAGCAGAATCTTCCTCCTGGCCCAGCACACGCACCACGTTGTCCTAAGGTACTGCGAGCACCGACTTCAACGAACACGGGTAGTCGTACACAACCTGAAGGTGCGCCACAGCACCGTACGTCGGCTGGAGGAACATCCGCGCGCATACAACAGGCGCAGGGTAATAATTTCTGCCCTCGCGTTAATCTCGTGGCTGGAGATGATCATATGCCTGATCCGACGCCAGCTGAGGTAGGAGAGAGCGAGGTGATGCACATTCATAATTTGACGTTACGTTTGGTCAAATGGCAACAAGAATATTTACAGTAAAAGATAAATTGTTTCCTAATGACAATCTTGTATATGTTACGTTACAAGTCAACGGACATGCGATGCGCACACTCATTGATACGGGGGCAAACCGTTCCATTATCACTCAGGCATCCGCAACAAAGGCGCAACTGTCCATTACACCACCGGCTAAGGAGAGTTACATATACCTGGCGGATAAAGCTTTCCGCACTCCACGCCTAGGCAGGACACACGCCATAACGGTGCAGTATGGTACGAAGTCTGTTGCAGGTTGTACGTTTGAACTTATGAATTTACCCGATAACATTGATGTAATTCTGGGAATGAATATTATGGGCGAGTTGGGCTTAGGTCTCACAGGACTATCTACACCATTTCCGGAAATCCATCGTAATGTTATGGATGAACTACTCGAACCAATAGACATTCGCATGGCACCAGGCTTGTCCGAGCCTGAGGATATAGGGCAGCGACTACGGAAGTATTTAGATGCGAACGAGACTATTTTTGACGAAGCTAGATGTGCGCTACCAGGCAGTGATGTGTCCCTTCCCAAACCTCGAGATAAACTGTTGGGCCTTCGACGGCAAACACGGAATTCTGTATCGGATAAGTACAAACCACACGTCACACAACAGGTACATAAATGGGAACATGAATTGGTAACCAAGTGCCGTACGTCGGCGTCAGTGGTCAACCTGCCGTTACTAGCAGTACCATCATTTACACCATCGGGGAAACTCGTTAAGGTTAGGGTGTGTTTGGGTTTGCGACAAATCAACGCCCTTATTCCGGGCGACCAGTTTACATTACCAAAGGTTAATGAGTTTATCAGTAATTTACGAGGCAAGCGATATTATACCACGCTAGATTTATCTGCGGCATATCACCGCCTCCCAGTCCACGAGGACTCACAACATATGCTCTCGTTTACTTGGTATAGTCACCAGTTGCAACAGTGGAGGAGGTCATCCGACGGCTTACCGAGAACAACTTCAAACTTAACCAGAAGAAGTGTCACTTTGCAGTGCGTGAGGTGATGGTCCTGGGAAAGAAGGTTTCTGCGGAAGGCATTGATGTTGATCATGAGAAGCAACAACGATTGATCGACTAGCCAGTGCCACGACGTCAACGGGACATAGCATCTGAATTGGGGTTGGCGAACTTTCTACATGAACACTTACCTAGCTTTGCACATAAAGTGGCCCTACTGCGATCATTCTCAAAACTCAAGCCGAAAGAACCCATTGGGGATCGTTGGAAACCAGAACATCAACTGGCATGGGATCAGATGAAGGAACGAATTGTATCTGCAGTTCGGTTGAACTTCCCGGTTGACGGGGTCCCACTAGAGTTAGAGACCGACGCCAGTGACTACGGTATTGGCGGGGCATTGTTTCAGTTAATTGACAATCGCAAGCACTACTTGATGTTCTTTTCGAAGACTCTCAACAAGGCGCAACAGACATACGCAACACCGATGAAGGAACTGTTAGCACTTACATATGCATTGGTCCACTTCCATGATCACCTAATAGGCCAACGCTTTACGGTGCAAACGGTGCATAAGACGCTGGTATACATGAACACCCAGTTGAAACTGAATAGTATGCTGCAACGTTGGCATCATATTATTGCGCAATTTAACTTTGTGATAACACATGTCCCAGGAAAATTGAATAAACTATCAGACATGTGGAGCCGGGTTCATGAGGGCACGGCGGATATTAACTTTCCGGGCATCTTCTATACATCATGCTGGACGTTGTACCCTGATTTCTTTGATCAAGTTCAAACACACTTCGGACCGAACGATGTGGACGCGTTTGCATCCAGCCACAATGCTCAGTTACGTCAATACTGGTCTTACGATAAAAACGGAGGCGCGTTCAAGTACAATGCATGGATGAATCCCCCATGGCGCCTCATTCATAAGGTACTTCGTAAAGTATTGGCTGATAAGGCACCGGCAACAATATGTCTTCCATTGAACACACGCGCAACATGGTTCCCTCTGCTTCTATCGATGATGCAAGCAGATCCATTGCGAATTCCGCGCACAGCCCATACGTTCTTGAAGCATGGTGTACAGGCGGGTGGTAAGTACCCATGGGAACATACAGTAGTGGTACGTATCGGCCCTCCGTCGGGATATAAAGTGTCTCCATCGTTTTGGTGTAACTTGGGTCTCGAGGTACCTGTGTGTGAAGAAGCTAGTAATCGTTATCAAGAGACATGGGCACAACCGGCCATGACTAGACTTACTCGTCAGGTTGCGGAACAAGTACCTGAGATTTGTGTGGGGGCGACGGTGATTAATCACCCTGGACATGAGGAGGTTAACCGTCGGGTGCAACTCACTTGGCAGTTTCATGAACAAGGACATGCTGCTCCAGCGGTTACGATACAACAGATGCGAGACGATGGACATAATTGGGACCAAATGATAATGGAAGAGGTCCGTAAACTATGTTGTACATGTTTAGGTAATGACACTATGAAGAAGGGATTTCATCCTTTAATGAGTATTACGGCGCGTTATCCGTGGGACCATATTCAGATGGATCTCATTCCGATGGCAGTGACATCTACTAAAGGCAACAAGTTTATTTTACATGTCTTGGGATATGGCATCCGGATACTCCATTCTACGGGCGCTACCTGCAAAAGATGCGAAGACGGTGGTAACGGAAATAGTATCGGTATTCGGTGAGCATGGCTTTCCCCGGGAAATTCAGAGTGATGAGGGGACTGAGTTTGTCAACAGCATTGTCAGGTCTATCACACGAGCACTCGGGATCATATACAAGACATCCCAACCATACCGTCCTCAAACAGTGGGTGCAGCAGAGCGCAGACGTAAGGAGATTCACAAATGTGTACGCGCACTTTGTGTGGGCTGTCCGGAACTGTGTGATGAACGCTTACCTTTCACCATGCTTTATCAGACCTTCGGATATCACGTCGGCACAAGTCAGCACCATTCAGTGTCTACTTTGGGCGCCGCCATGTTCCATTTGCCGACATGACTGATGACTTACCTGATCATATTCCGACCACGAATGATGCATGGCTTAAACGATTGGATGACCTGGAGAAGACGATTCTGCCGTAACTTCATCAGAAAACTATCAAATATACTGATGCTATGGCGGAGGCCACTGACCAGATGCGGAAGTTTGGTTTAATTGAGTTTAAGCCTGGAGATGTTGTCATGATACTCGCACAAGGCGCGACTACCAAAGCTATGAAGCCTCTGTCAGGTCCATACGTTGTTCACATTCGTGTAAATCAGAGTAATCATGTACGAGACAAGGATGGCAGTAAACCACCGGAACTTAGAGACCGTCCTGTTAATGTGGAGATTATTCGGCTAGTCCACCGAGCCACGGAGCCACCGCTCGATGAATCGCTATAGAGAGAAGGGGATCGACATTCCGACACATCATATCACACCGCCACAATGAGGCAACTCAGCAATCGGAGTAGCTGGTACGCTGGTTAGAGGGCTCTCCCACATGGGTGACGGCAGATGCGTTTGATGATCCGAACGTAGTGCCTGCATACCGTAAGCGGATTCAAACTCGTGAGAGTCGACGACAGCGACGGCTGGTACAAGGTTAAAGCGGCCTTGGTAGGTGGTATGTCTGGCCGGGGCTGCGTCCTTACTGCACGCATGGGTGACGAATGCACGAGTATACCTATACTCAACCGATAATATTGACAAAGTAAACTGGTATAGACATATATACGATAGCAGCTTACTTGACGTTGCCGTGATCTGACATATTATCTATCAATTAACCAGGTACTACATCAAAATACAAATTATAAACAGACAATTAATATTAAAACATCATAATCATTGCCTATTCCTTGGCTTAATACCCTTATAATTAGGATGTGACGTCATAAGGCGTCTCACATGCCATGCCTACCACATAACATGAGTTATGATACGATATAGAATACACGAGCCAAAAATAACATAATGGATGAATATACACCACTAAAGCACGTACTATTAGTGGATCATAACACAAAATCATCATACAAACGATTGCCATCGAATTTAGAAATCTAACATATTATCGATGGTATTATATACACATAACAATCAGTAGAACAACCATTGATAGTTTATTGCAAGAAACATACATACACATCAACATTACACTATCACTTAGCTTACACAAACACATAAAACAAAATAAAGTAACAAAGGAGAACAGAAAAGAACAATAGCACTAATACCATTATAAATATTAACCGAGCTAATGTAAATCACAAAACAGTACAGTAATATATATATCACTTTCATGTAAGCACGGAAAAACAACAAAGATATCAACACCTGCACTCGACGATACCTCGAGCGCTTATACAATTATTAGTCCGCAACATATATAAACGTTATACCGTTTAAACGTTACTCCAACAAAAGACAATCATAGTCGAATACGTGTGGTATGCCCAATTTAGGCACACACATTGAGACTATAGTATCACTCGCCTATTACACATAGGACGTTATAAATAGTAACGAATTACGAGAATTTACATCAAGAATTGTAATTTTTCATTTATTTATTTAATGTTAACGAAAGTCGTAAATTATTGAGTATAATTTTGATCCCAGACAACAGTAGGGTGGAATAACGACACTATAAATTTACTAATGTTGTTATTTGTAATTATTCAGTTATTTATTTATTTTCTATAAAATAATATATATATATATATATATATATATTCATAGTAACAATAATAACGATAGGAAGATATGAAAACAACACTAGGTAGATTTACGACTGTTATTTGTTTCAATTTTTTCGATACAAAACCGGTACTTGTTGTCTGTTTATAGTTGACTGAGTGATATTGTTCGCACAAGTTAATTACGACAATATGTAATAATTGCTCAATAATAATTCTAACGATGCAATAACCCCACTGTGCGTGCAGGATATTACAGTTATATTTTTATTACATAATTATCACAGAATTGTGGAGTAAATAACTATTGGAATAATACCAGCACTCAACTTGGCGGGGCTGTGGACAAAGTACTGCAGACAGGGACTTAGGACCGGTCCAGAGGACCGGACCTAAGAGGATTTGTTGAGGCTCAGACCTAGGAGGATCTACTATGGCCGACCAAAGGCTCAGACCTAGGAGGATCTACTATGGCCGACCAAAGGCTCAGACCTAGGAGGATCTACTATGGCCGACCAAAGGCTCAGACCTAAGAGCAGTAGACCCAGAGGCTCAGACCTAAGAGGAATTTATTGATGATCGGGCCGAGGACCGGGTTAGATAGTAAAATATAGTTTAGAGGAATAGAATGATGACTCACCGAGTGTCATCATTAATTAGTAACTAAGAGACCGGAATTTTAGATATGGAGATTTTTCACAATCTGCCGTTGTTAGAGAAAATCTCGTCCTACACAAAGACGTGATTAATAAATACAGCAGACGCGCCATTCATATCGGCACTTCTGACTGAGTTCACTTATTTCAGACTTAACACTCTTTATCAAGTGTCACTTGGTTTTGGCCAAACTGCTGTATTTACTACATTAAGCTCCTCACAGGGTAAGCTAACTAAAACTGAATAGGTATGTAATTTTGTTACACGATGAATGAAGTTACTGTGTTAGCAAGAAAACCTGTGTTTGGTTATTGAAACGATTGCTTGGAATTCATCGGCAATCGCCATTGCGTAATGATGAGGTGACGATATACCTTTCCTCTGATTTGATACCGGATGAAAAACCAATGCAGAGGTCTATACCAAGACTCTTTTGGCATTTGAGACTCAACAATCGATATCTATGATGGATAAGGCCGTACAACATATGGAAGGGGTTGTCAAGCAGAGCAACAACTTAGGGCTGCTGACACATGTGCAAAAAGCTAAGAAGATAATTTTTCTAATTGGGCTACTACCTGGAAAAAAAAAATGGAATTTTTCTTAGAGTGGGTTGATTCGTCTATAAGCGATGGTCTAGTCTAGACGGATGCGGACCATACGATTGATAGAGGCTTACGAAATATTTTTAAGGTGCCGACCAAAATCTACCAGTTCCGAACTTGCCACCTGTATGTAGGGGACAGCTCCATACTAACTAACCGTCAGGAACTAAGCCAACCATCACTGTATAGGAGCTCGTGGACATGATACATCCTGTTAAAATATATGCTGGTGTGCACAGACTTCAAGTGTTGTGTTGCCTTTGAACTTCATAACGTTCAATCTAGTAGAGTGGAATCTCTGAATCTTTGACCCTGTTAAAGAAGATCTCAGAAGAGGTCCACTTGGTTGTTCCAATGAGACCTATACGACATATTATAGTATGTATCCAGGGCGACTTCTGGACCGCTTGGATACCCTGATATAGGAAAGTATCTACTTCCCTATCTAAATATATTGGCTCGCATTGTATCATACTTATTATTTTATTGAGCCATGGATCTTCACTCCGTAATGGGCAATACAACGTGATGGTATCTTTGTGTATATGAACATAATTCAATAATTGGGCAATTAACTGCCATGGTGGATTAGCCTACGCATTATGTTTGGGAAGGTCTAGTTGAAAGGCGTCTCCTAAAGGATGATTTAAAGTCCTGTAATTGTTTAGTTATGCATTATGATGTGCAGCAAACATGTCAATTGTATGCGGCCCAAATATCTTGTAGTAAGTATACGCGAGATAACTGTATCTCAACGTTCTCCCTCCTCAGGGAGGGGGACGTTGTTCATTTATTAGTAATTATAAACAGTAATCCTAAAATGACTGACTCTTAAATGAGTCATTAGTCATGTGCTGTAAAACCAGCAAAACCCTAAAACCCAGTTTATCAGATTATTCTGATAAACTGTAAAACTTGTAATAAACCTAAAATAATCAAATAAATATAAGTACTTGTATTCTGACCACAACCCCCCCCAAACTGAAGCACTGAACAAAGCAGTGTGCCAGTTTCAGAGATGATAAGAATAGCATAGTACCTTATGTGCTGGCATTATCCTCGAGAGCTAGAGCATTGTGCTGGCATTTATCCTCGAGAGCTAGAGCATTGTGCTGGCATTTATCCTCGAGAGCTAGAGCATTGTGCTGGCATTTATCCTCAGAGAGCTAGAGCATTGTGCTGGCATTTTACCTCAGAGAGCTAGAGGACCCGATGTGTACGTCTCGAGCGACCCGTCGTGTTTGAATTCTTGAAGCTACTGTTCATCTGTGTCAGCATATAGGAGTTTGGCAAGTACAATATAGGACTGTATTTGTGTCGGAGAAAAACTGCCAGTGGCAGAAACCGTGCAAACCATTAACCCGCTGTTTCAAAACAATGCCCAAGGAGTTGTTTGATTGATTTCGCTGTGTTATACTCCGAAGCAAGAGTGGCTCATTTAACCTCGCGAGCTTGAGCCACTGACGATTTTCCTCGCGAGCTCGAGTGCTAACCGTTTATTCTCGCGAGCTCGAGTGGCTGGTTTATACTCGGGAGCTAGAGTTGCTGGTTTATACTCGGGAGCTAGAGTCGCTGCTTTTTTATACTCAAGAGCTCGAGTGGCTGGTTTATACTCGGGAGCTAGAGTTGCTGGTTTATGCTCCAGAGCTTGAGCTCGATATCCGAGAACAAAGTTATATTGAAGATAAAGTATTAGAACTGTGCACGTTGGCGCTTACGTGTCCGTGTCTGCGAAGCTTTGTGGTAGGCCGCGATATCGTTGGCATCATCAAAAGCTTCTGCTGTTTCCCACGTTGGTTCGCCTTCTCGCCATCTCACCAGGTATTCTAATTTCCCCGTCTCATCATTCGTACGATGTGTGATAATATGGCGAAACTCAACCCCTCCTTCGGTCCATAAGTCTTCGTTAATTGGTGGGTCTGTGCGTCTATGCACTAAACGGAGGAGTTCCACCCGTACCGGTTTGGTCTTGAATTCTGGTGGGGCGGAACCATCCTTGTTCGCTAACTCGTAGCGTTGGCCGTGTCTAGCTTTGACTACATATGGTCCAAACAATGGCCGCATAGCCTTCGTTGTTCGGCCTTCTGATCGTACCATGACCACATCTCCTTCGTCGAAATGTACCAAGTCGTGAGCATGCAGGCGGTCAAATGTCGTCGTAAGCTTGCCTGTATACTTCTTGGTAATGTGGTGGAGGGTCGGCAATATAGTGTCCTGTAACTGGTCTAATCGTTGTGCCCAGGTGTCATTCGTCATTGGCTGAGAATCCGGTAACTCGTCCGTGAAATCGGCGAACGGAACATGGCGGCGGCCAAAGTACACGCTAAACGGTGCACTCTTATGGCGACGGATATCCGAAGGTTCTGGTATAGCATCGTAAACGGAAGGCGTTCGTCCCATCGAAGGGGAACTGCCTCACAGCATTGTCGAATAGAACGTGTAATCTCCTTGTGACGTCGTTCTGCCGCGCCCAGCACTTGGGGTCGATATGGTGGAGACACCTTATGTAGCATCCCCACTTCCTGGACCAGAAGCTCCACTAACTTGTTGGTGAACTCCTTCCCCATGTCTGTTTGGATTTTACGGGGAAACCATGTTCGCCCAAAAATCTCTATGAGTGTCTGTGTCGTGGTTTCCTTTGTCTTGTCCGGTGTGGCTCGAAGGATAGAATAGCCTGTGGCGATGTCTAAGACGTGAAGAATATAATTGTTCTTGCGTCTGGACTCCAGTGGCATCGGGATGTAGTCCACTTGAATATGGTCCCACGGGTAGCGTGCATCGATGCTAATCATCGGGTGGAAACCTTTACGAAGTGTGTCCTGTCCCAAACATGTGCCACATTGCCGCTTAACTTCTGTGGCTAACTCAAGTGCCCCTGGCCAAATGTGACCGTTCTGACGAAGTTGTTGGACTGTGTCCGCCGCCCCATGATGTCCTTGTTCGTGTTGCGCTTGCGTGAGTTGCGTACGACGCTGTTTCTCCGCCGGACTCGCTTGTGCAAACGCCGGTTGACCCTCTGCATCTGCCAGTGCCACTGAGATTTCTCGCGCTGTGTCTAAGCACATGACATATTTTGTATGCTTTGGTTCTGCAAAACCAAGTCGCTGTGAAAACAGCGGGTCCAGTTTGAATCCATTGGGAGGACCCACCCGTGCTACTACGGTATGACCCCATGGTGTCTTCCCACATGCGTACTTAGCGTACTTGAGGAACGTGTGTGGTGTCCGTGGTACCAGCACCGGTTCTGTCTGCAATAACTGCTTGAACAGGTCGAACCATGGTGCTCTTGGTACCCATGGTAGACATACTGTGGCCCGTGCGCCGTCGGCTCGTATCTTGCGTAACATCCTGTGTATCTGTTCCCAAGGCGGGTTCATCCATCCATCGACTATCGACCAGTCGTGGGCAAACGCTCCTTCCCCATCATCCTTCGTCCAGAACCGAGGAAGCTGAGCGTTGGTTGGGTCCGCAAATACATCTATGTCATTCGGTCCAAAGTGTTGTTGCGCTTGTTCAAAGTAACTAGGGAATAACTGCCAGCCGTCTGTATACATTACTTCGAGTTCGTCCTGCTCCGCTGCTGTCCCTCGTGTACTCTACTTAACATGTCCGGGAGCACATTTGTCTCTCCTGGTATATGCGATATGGTAAAGTTGAATGGCGCGATGATATGATGCCATCTCTGAAGCATCGGATTAAGCTTGAGCTGTGTGTTCATATACACAAGGGCCTTGTGGTCCGTGAAGACCGCAAACCGTTGCCCATCCAAGTATTCCCTGAAATGTGTCAGTCCATATACCAATGCCAGTAACTCCTTCATAGGTGTGGCGTAGTTCTGTTGCGCATGGTTCAGAGTCTTACTAAAGAACATTAAGTAATGTTTCTTACCGTTGACCCATTGGAATAGCGCTCCCCTAAACCGTAATCGCTAGCGTCGGTTTCCAAGTTCAGAGGAATGCCGTCGACCGGAAAGTGTAACGCCACAGCATTCACCACTGCGTCCTTCATTGCCTGCCACGCCTGTGCATGTCTCTCCTCCCAACGATCACCTATCAACTCCTTTGGTTTGAGTTTGCAAAATTCGCGCAAGGGTGCAACCGTGTGCGCGAAATTAGGCAGATGTTCGTGGAGGTAATTTGCTAATCCCAACGCCGAGGCTATATCTTTGTATCGTTGTGGTGTGGGCCAGTCGATCAGCTTGGCCTGCTTTTCATGGTCAATGTCAATGCCTTGTGCCGATACTTTCTTTCCTAGGATCATGACTTCGGAGATAGCGAAGTGGCACTTGGCAGGGTTAAGCTTAAAACTGTGGTATGTTAAGCGTTGTATCACCTTCTGCACCGTCCTAACGTGTTCGTCATAACCGTCACTGGCGATAACTATGTCATCGATATAGTGGTGAACCGGTAAGCCATCAAGTATTGTACTCAAGGTACGTTGAAACTGCTGCGTGAGTACATGAAGACCGAACGGTGCTGATGTGAACGAGTACTGATAACGTTCGTGTGTAAAACTAAATAAGTATTGTGAGTCTGGATGGATGGGCAGCCTGTGGTATGCAGCCGATATGTCCAGCGTCGTGTAGTACTTCTTACTCTTGAGGCGAGATATGAGTTCGTTGACCTTGGGGATCAGGAACTGGTCACCAGGAATAAGCGCGTTAACGGCACGCATGTCTAAACACACGCGTACCTTCTTGACGTTGCCTTCCGCATCGAATGTCGGTACCGCAAGGAGAGGAAGATTAACAGTCGTTGGTGTCGTTCGTTTCGTGATCACCAAATCCGTCAACCACTTCTTCACTTGTTCATCCACATAGGGGAGCCATCGATCGGATACGAAGTTACGCGCCGATCGCCGCATCTGCAACGCTTGTTCATGGGTTACTGGGATGGTTACCTCACTCCCTTCCAGACGACAGCGCGCGTTGTCGGCAATTTTCGCATTGGCTTCCAAATCCTGTGCCAACCGTTCGCGTACATCGACGGGTTCCGTCGTGTTAGGTGCCTGTCGGCGTGGTATGGGTTCGAGGAGCTCTTCTAGTTCTGTGGGGTCTATTGGTGCAAGTGGCGATTGGATACCGCCTATGTATAGGCCCAAGCCTTTCAACATATCTTGCCCCACTATAACATCTATACCCGTCGGCAAGTTCATCAATTCTAATGAACCGTCGATAATTCTGGTACCGTACCTTATAGGTACCACTTCCGTCGTCCCCAGTCGAGGAGTTCGCACCGCCTTGTCAGCTAAATATATAAATGACCCAGGTGGTGCCGGAGTTATTGGTCGGCCAAGGAGGTCTGCGGATGTCTGTGAGATACAACTTCTATTTGCTCCCGTGTCTATCAAGGCTTTGAACGTACGTCCGTTGATTTGTACTTGAATATAGACTCGGTTGTCTGACGTCAGCAATGGGTCTTGTATTGCCATCACTGGGCGCTTCTTTCTCGCCCCACTGACGTTGCTGTTGTTGGCGCAGGTTCGTACTTAATCGGTCCTGTCTATTCTTCACCGCCTGCTTACCTTGAGGATTCTGTCTGGCTAATACTTGTTCATGTGCGAACTCTTGAAAAGTTGGTGTGTTCTCACTGGCAGACAGAGTATCATCCTCCTCGGTTGAACTGTCCTCTGACCCTGGTGATTTGTACCCAAGTCCATAAAACGGACGCTCACAGCCTTGAATTCGGAAGGTAGGGTTGTCTTCGTCCTCTGGTACTGCCTGTACCCGTTCGTGTGCGTCAGAAGAACTCTCCTTAGCGGCCGGCCCCTATTGTAGTTCGTCCGGCGTTTATGCGCTGTAACCTCTGTTCGTATTTTTTCAAAGAGAGACTGCTGTTGTGTCATCAGCTCCGTGAGTTTCTGAGCTGTCGATTGTTCCCGTGCCGTTTCCTTGTTGTTGGTACGGTTCCGGTGACGCTTCCGCTTGTTAGGTGGGAGGCGTGGTGGGTCATTACTGGGAAATAAGGCCCCTGGAGTATCCCGAGACGAACGAGGGGACAGCCCTTCACTGGCTACCTGTTCACCAATAAAAGTCTGACTACTGTCCGCACGCAGGTTGGGTACTTCCTTGGTCTCCCCTCGAATATGACATCCTCGTCAGATTGTGCAGGTCCATTTTTTGTTTGCTGTTGGTGGCTGCTTGTCGTCCGCGGAAATAATGTGTGGAGCCCCAAGATGTGTCTGTTGTTGCCCCTCCAGTGCCTGACCTGAGTACGGAGCGGAGCGTTCCGTACAGGACTGACGACGTTTAGTTCCACGTCGGTCGATATCATCTTCCTTGCGGCGCTCAGGATTCAAGAGTTGCTGTCTACGACTTTGGCGGGGGTAGGACATGGTTGGTGAGTTGTTTGTCAATGGAGAACTAGAAATGTGTGCGAATGAACTGATAGAGTACTGAATATAAATATCCATTTTCTATTAAATTTCATCCTTCAAACACATAACGTCTCGACATCGATCTCCGAGGAACTCGTGGGTTCCCTCGTGACTGTTTTATTTCCTACACTAACATAAGTAGTGTGGATAGTCTATATACTCTAACACTACCAGCTGTCTTACTCTTCATCCCACAATAACATATGGTTGAGTGCCTCATTAGTCGGAGCCACTTCTTGTTCTACTCCTCGCCAGCTCTTACTCCGGCCTAATGACGGCCTATTCGCAGGACCCTGTTGGGAACTTCCCTCATCGCTCCTCTTTTACTCTTCTTACCCGTGATGTCCTTGTCATGTGCTGTTGCGGTTGTTGGAATATGCTTCTTGATCTAAGAACGATTGCTCGTTATTGCACTCCTAAACTAAGCTGCCGTCAACCACACCTTCTGTGCATACTGTTGATCCTCTCCGTTGACCTGATTTTTCTGGAAGTTCTAGTGATTTGAGTGTGTTCGCATATCATTTTCACAATTTAACCTTGTATTTACTTGCATCGTTCGTGTTATGTGCGCTCCCACCCTTATATGCTCCTAATAACTCACAGGTGCTTACTTGTGTCTCTGTATGCTTCCTAATATCCCATTCTGAAAACTTTTGTAAAATAATCTAGTATGCCGCTGATTCTTTGCGTCATCGTACTAACCGAGTCGGTACTAACCATGTACATCTCCCATCTCTATTACCCTACTGTGGATCCTAAAGAACTTTCTTCTAACAACTTCTTAAATACAATTTAAGCTCATTAGCTTGCAATACGATTTGTACTTGTCTCACACTGAAAACAACCTTCCTACCTGTACTCACACATGACTACTTATCTGTGGATTCTGACTGATTGTCTGATTTCGTCATTTGATCGTCGTGAGACTTTCCTTGTTGACCCTGGTTAATGTTCTGCTTGATTGGAATGTTCGCTCTTCGGGTTCACTCGTATTAGTAGATTCTTTCTTCATCCTCGTCGTCCACACGTCGTTAATCCAATCTAAATCGTTCAATTCAATCTAAATCGTTCGGATAATCTAAATCGTTCAATTTGATGCGACATTCTCTGTTCGCATTGTCTTTCAATTGTTTTACTTATAACAAAAAAATATATGCCAGCTACTGACTAATTCATATTCTGTAGCTTTCTCTGTAATTACTAATAAACTAACAACTTCTATGGTAAGTTAAAAATGTAGTAAGTATACGCGAGATAACTGTATCTCAACGTTCTCCCTCCTCAGGGAGGGGGACGTTGTTCATTTATTAGTAATTATAAACAGTAATCCTAAAATGACTGACTCTTAAATGAGTCATTAGTCATGTGCTGTAAAACCAGCAAAACCCTAAAACCCAGTTTATCAGATTATTCTGATAAACTGTAAAACTTGTAATAAACCTAAACTAATCAAATAAATCTAAGTACTTGTATTCTGACCACATTGCTCAAATTACTCCCAAGAGTTGAGTTATCACTTAACTGACTTCCGAGAGCAGATTAAACTTCTCAATCGATTCCCGAGAGTAGATGAAGCCTGTCAACCGCGACATTCTAATAATAGCTACGGTTCTATGTGAGTCACAACCTATGCGAAAAGGCATCATGTGATCATCATGAGATTTAGTTGCAGAAAAGTTGAAATAGAAAAGCATCGAAGTGTTAAAGTGTTCCGCATATGGTTTCTCATACTGACCATACGAGTTTTTACCCTGGCCAGCCCAAGCGGCTGAACACTAGCACAAACACTTCAGGTATAAAACCAAAGGTGAAGTCAGAAATAAATATATACAATTGCACTTTATTTAAAGTCTACTACATTGTACTCTAACAATCCCAGTTGGGTAAAGGTGGCGAAAGATTTTTACCTGGCTCTGGGTCTATAATACCCTCAAGGTCGGGCGACTCATGGCCGGGCGTTAGAACAGGCGAATAATTAGCCTGGAGTTCTGGTGGTAGTGCCTCGTAAGGTATAGATACGCTGAACACATATGGGTCAATTGCCACAGGTGCGGTGTTCAGATCCTTACGCTTTTCGGGCGTAATTGCCAGCCGACGTTCTGTCCACTTCTGTAGGGCTTCAGTAGTGCCCGGAGAAACATGCTCGCGTAAGTGCTGTGTGTGTTTTCCTGATCCATACATTCGATCTACATGTTCCACAGTCATGCCTTTCATAAGGGCGGCTATCTGAGTCTTAAGATCAGTATTTTCAGTAGCAAACTTACTTATGCGTGTTGGCTCAGTGGTCTCGGATGTAGATTCGGGTTTGCCACTTGAGCTTGCCTCCTCTTCTGGTTCCGATATAGGTACCTTCTGCGATTTGTCGTTGTCCCCTATAATTGGAGACCTTTCTTTCTGAATTTCATCAGAAGAATTGGTTGGGACGTCTTGAGACGTGTCCCTTGTCTCACTTCTTGGTTTCGTTAATGTAAGCTTCGAAGTTGAGGCAATAGTTGACCCTCGGGCTCTATCCGTAGGGGTAGTCTCCTTAATCGGAGTGGCTACATAATGTCGGTGACAAGTGCTTCGGCTACGGTGCGGTTTAACGCATCGACAGCGCTAGCGGCTTTTCTCTCCATTTTCTTACGTTCGGCCTTGCGTTTCTTTACAGGGGTATTGTCTTTCTTGGTCATAATCTTAACTTATGACTTCAGTCTTATACTCTTAAGGAATTTCCGTGTTTAAATTTTTTGTGTGGTAGTTATCTACCTTTACGGTTAAGTAGTCTAAGTAGTTAATACCTTTGCTAACTTTAAAATGTGTTAGTTTCGGTCTATCAAGGCGATATTAACGTCTTAGAGTAATTAAACGCTTAGATTAAGTCTAAGCATATCAAAATTTAAAAGTAAATAAACGAAAGGAGTCTTTTAGTAAAGTTAGGTATGCCTCGTGAAAACAGCAATACTCTGAGGGATTGTGAGGCTGAGACATTGCCTATATATAACTCTCTCAGTACTGTTTCCGCCGAAGGGATTTTATTCAGTGGTTCGTTGTCGCTCTATTAGAAACTATGGTATGTTTCGTTGGAGCGAATCCGAGAGACTCATAAAATTCTATCTTTAGAAAGAAAAAAAAATACTCTTGATGTCCATAGTTATTGCTTTAGCCAATAACTTGCCATTTTTCAAGAACTATCGACTTAGCCTTCATCAGACTGGCACATCGGGTTGGCTTCACGGAGGATAAACTAAGCAGCGCTAATAGTCCTTAGAAACCTATGTTCGATTGAGCCACCTCGCTACCGAAGTATTCAGATATAAATAGCTTTGGAAGGTAAATATAGTTCTATTAATAGAACTAGACTAGTTCTTATATTTGGTATTTTTACTGGGGCCTTTTAATGGCCTTGTCCAAATATCTAATATGTGAAATGGAAATGGTATTAGTTAATAAAACCGTTAAAAACCATTTAAGGAAAACTGAGTTTATGTACTTTTAAGAGTACGTTTTACGTACTACTAAGAGTACGTTTATATTACAAGATTCTAATGCGGAGGCCCGGCTTTTACATATTCATATATTGAAAATATACCAATTGCGAACATACCAAAATGTAACACATAATAACAGGTGTCATACCTGTCGATCTCAAATTTACCGCAGGAATGATGGGAGAAGCATACTCTATAACCATCTATTCAAACTTCATGCAGTTTTGCAATCGTAAACATTTGGTTCAACGTCTGTTGTAAGTACCGATTTAAGTGTATTCACGCGTGATTTAAAATTTCGTACTTTCCTGTTGTTGGGAACATACTTTTGGCGTCATATCAAACATGAGGAAACATCCCAAGTCAGCTATTTCGAGGGAATGTCATTCACATATTCGGTACTTTGATCCGTCTGTATGACTTGTGGGAAGCCATACCGTTGCCGCCGATTTGTTCATATTTGGTCGTAGTATGGCAAGTGATGAGTGTACATCGAGCCAGACTAGAATGTATTTGTTGCCTCTGTTCGAGTCTCTTGCAACTTATGCCAAGAAATGCGGCTGCTGTCGATTGTAACGGGTGAAAGCAATTCTTGGGAATTTGTTCTTAAGACATGGTACACAACCTTCAATGTACTGGTTTACATGTTGTTTCTGGCGTGACCATGTGTGGTCATCTACTTGAATTTGTTTATGGTTTTTTCAACAGTGTAATGCCCAAATGTGTGTTACTGCGCTATTCTACTAGCTTGGTCATTGTATGTGACTGTGTCGAGCTCTGCCGACTCGTCCGCGGTTTGTACCGCCGAAATCCTTATTGCTCGGTGTGCTAGTTTCTGATCATAGTAAGGTGACTTTGTGCCTATATTGGCTACTAGAGTGACCCCCTACAGTGTCTTATCGCAAGCTGTTGTGCCTCCTTTCAGGAACGTGTTGTTCGTGTTTCCTAAGGATTTAGGGAACCACGTTGCATTTGGGTAGTAGCGTACACATATTGTGATGCTAGTGGCATCCTCTATGACTTTATCAAGAGCGGCTAGTATTTTCTCCTAATGTGGATTCACCCATGCGTTTATTCCATCTACCCACTTTGAAATAGTACATTATGTTCTTTGGTGTAGAATTTTGCTGTGTGTGCATTGTGTGCTGCCGCGAACAAATCGATGGTGAATTTCCCAGACCCCTGCGTTCTGCTTCTTTGTATAATCATGGATATAGTTCCTAGACTACAGCAGATACAGTATGGGCATGTTTGTTTCAAGGTCAGTGTAACCTTGACCATTGTTTACGTTCTTGTTAGCTTCCTTCAACACAATTGATGTTCGTATTCGTACTATATCTCTGTTGTCTACGGAATTTAAGCCATCTGAGAAATAGAGTATATCTCTTCTGACACCGTCTATGATTTGAAATAAGCAGCCTTCTTCACTTATTGGGTCATTCATGATTTGAAACGGTGCGCCGTCCACCGAGTAAGCCAACGTTTCTGAACACGCGATAGCGTCTTTGAGTCCTTTCCATTTCTTGATTTGTTCAGGTGTCCGAAGATTTGCTATAATCTGCTTCATTTTCCCCTTCATGAGATCGCGGAAGTGTTTCGTTATGTGTGCGAACTGGTGTATGTGATACCGCATGCAGTTTATTAGTCCGACCGCTCGATGTAAGTCTCGTTCGGTTCTTCGCAGAGGCCAGTCAATCATGTGTTTTTGTCTTCTTGGATCGGTTTTGAGCCCTTGAGTTCTAACTTTGACGCCTATAATGTTGACTGTCTTGGTAGGCCGAGGGTATACCGTATTGTTGCCACTAGAGCTAGACAGATCCTAATTGTTTCCTTGGCTACTACTGGGGCATAGTTTTCATTGTAATCGACTCCCTGCTTTGCATTGAATGCTGCTACGTTCAGACGTGATTTGAGTCGTGTGACTTGTCCTAATTCATACAGGTTTGCCTTGAAGACCCAACGAGGGGGGAATGATTTCTCTCGCAGTTTGCTGTCAACCAGAGTGAACGCCTTTCGATGTATCACCAAGCTCTCCATCTCCGAACGTGCTGATTCATCCCAATCGGCTGCGTTTGGCATCTCATATATGCCTTTGTATGTTTTCGGTTCCATTGCTGCAGTTGCTGAATCGACAGTGTGCGTAGTGTTAGGAGTTCGTCTCTTACGGCGGCTATCGTGATACCAATCGACATTATTATCATCTATCGCAAGGACCCACAGGATCGATGTTGTCCTTGCGTCTGCACTATCTGATGGTACGATAGCGGTTGTACATTTGTTGTCTTCCCAGACAAAGTATTCATCTTCGAATATATATACGTCTCGGCTTTGTATTATACGCTTGGTCAGAGGTGAGTGTATACGATACGAGTCCGGTGTTATGTCCAAGGGTTGCGCAAGAAGAATGCCATCCGGTGCTTTGTCGTCGAGTTTGCAGTCTGAATCACGGTTCTTGTATGCGATGTGACACCCGAATGTTCTGAACATATCTATCGGAAATGTACATCCTGTACATTTCTCGTATGAGGATGGACTCTTCTCGTTAGTGGATATAGCATTGTATATGTTGGTAGTTTGAATCAGTGATTCAGCCCACACGATAGTCGGTAGACGTGCATACTTTAGTTGTACAAGCATTCTAGGGACCAGTGTACCATGCAGTCTCTCTACTTTGCCATGGTATTGTGGCGTGACCGTAGGTGCGTACCTCGAGCAGTATCCCAAATACGTAAGCATGCGCCTCGTCACGTTTGCTGTAAACTGCGAGCATCGATCCTTTTGTAAGATTTACTATTCATCGAAAGTGTGTAACATAGCATCCAGAACTGTTGTCGCTCTCAGATCATTGGCCATGCTAGAAAAATCGTCTATGATTGATACAGAGTGGGTGTTGGATCCTATTGACGTTACGAACGGTCCTATTATGTCCATGAAGACTAACTCGAGAGGCTCTGTAGCAGGTGCGTGCTGTCGTTCCTTGTTTGTATTCTTGTTCTTCTTCTTAGAAATAGTGCATGCTTTGCATCATTCCTCCGGTTGCCTTATGTAGGGTAAATCTTTTGCGGCCAGTCTAAAATATCAAGATTAAATGAGATAACATATTGAGTTTTATTTTTATTTAAAATAATATAATACAAGTTCTTTTTCCAATATTTCCAAAGTGTTCTAAATACACTTTGATGGCTCCATTAGCTTGGACCTATTTGAGACGATAGTAGATGTAGGATATTATAAACTAAATTTTATAATCTCTGAACTACTACTTACAGGATTTGGTCTTCCCGCCAATCTCCAAAATCCAATGTCTTATTCTTTTTTTTACTTTTCTTCAGACGGAACTTTATTTATATTAGCTAATGTATTAACTTGACTTACATTATCATGTCTATCTACAAATTAGGCATGTGGTCATGAACACTTAGCACTTCTAGTGAAAATTGTTTAATAAAGAATAGCTAGAGGTACGTCCTGTGTGATCGAGGATATTAAGGCTCTTACCAAGAGGCAGTGCCGATCATTCTTACACAAGCTACCACTCTGACTTCGATTGTATCTTAATTTATATTACATAGTTTAAAACATAGAAATATCCATTGAAGTTTACAGGATGTAGCTGGGGTGCGCGAGCCTGTTGTGCCATGAAATCTGCTTGGCTTTCTCCAGCGATGGTTCCACTGTAGTCATAGCTATGTCGTCGATGTGCACACAGTATATTCTGTGCTTTTCATGTACTGTTATGGTTCCGAAGCTTGGTAGTAATGTACATCATGTTGTTGGTGAATTCAAATGAATAGTGTTGCGCTGAGAGTAGGCTGATGCTTAGTAGTGCAGTTTTGAATGTCATATCAATGAGTATGTCCCCCAAGTTTCCTAGCTGAGCCACATACTTCGGATAAATGATTGTACCATCAGCTACTTTGAGCGCATACCGGTCATTAATGCGCATGTTGCTGACGAGATGATGATTGTGGCACTTCTACGGAAGTATGTGTATGTTGGCACAACTATCGCAAGCTAGTCAGTATCCCCCTCTGGAATCTCTATCTGACTGGTCATTCACCTCTTTGTTGTTGTTGTAGGGTTGATTATGGAGAATGTAATTTGTCTGTTTGTAGGTGTCTGCCTTCATGAGCTTGGCGTCGATTGCTCTGGGATCGGTATGTTCTGTCAATGTCTTGTGAACGTTGGGTATCTCGTGAATATCTACCATCGTCGTAGTCACGTCGATTGTACCTATCTACTCGGTAGTCTTGTCGGTCCTGATTATCGTAGCGGTCAAGGGTAGCTGTCTTTTCTGTTGTATTATTCCACACGAGTACGGTAGCCACGATTTGAATCAAGTCGGCGATGTTTGTCATTGTTCTTGGACTTAAATCTGTAGTCTCTTATGTCATGACGAGGACCTGATTATTCAATCCGTCGATCGTAACGTCAACGACCGTCGTGGTCACGACCCTGGTTATGTGGGCTACCAGCAACGTATGATATGATTAGCGCTTGTAGCTTACGGCATTGCCCGATGGAATGTCTGCGATTATTGCAGAATGCACAATTTCCTGTCGATATCGCTGCATGTGTACCGTGCACAATGGTTGATGGGTCACTTTCATCTGGGTCCGATGCGATGAGATACGTGGTGAGCTCATCATACGACATGGCCATCATAGCGAGTATCTTCAACGTAATCTTAACGGTCTGACTATCGTCGTTTACAGCCTGTCGTAGAATAGCGCATATGCTGTTGTTAGACTTCGTACCTCCGGCGTTTTTAAATTTCACAAATACCGTGTTAATACGACTGATAAGACTGGCGTAAGTTTTGGTCCGTTCTTGCATGATGCGGTTCAATTTTCCTTCCACCAATGTCTGGATGTCATCTTCGGTTAGAGCTTCAAATTTGCGTTTCTGTGCGGTAAAAGCTTCCCACTTCTTATCAAATAACTAGCTGATCTCTGTCAGCAGCAGTGGAGACAAGGTGCGGTTGATAATCCGATATGCCTCAGCGATTTCCTTGGGTGTTCATCGGTTGTCTCTAGACGGGGTCGGATCGGTCAATTTTGTTGGGATTCTTTCACAATTCACGGATAAAATTGTCTGGGGATTCCAGAGAAATCAGTCGACCTTCGATTCGAGAATAGTGGTGATCTTAATATCCTTAAAGTTTACAGAAGGCATATTGATAGCGCGAGATCAGAGTGACCTGATAAGTTGTTAAAGTGCAATGAAGTAGACTTTAAATAAAGTGTAAATGTATGTATTTTTTCTGACCTCTTTTTTGGTTTTATACCTGAAGTGTTTGTGCTAGTGTTCAGCCGTTTGGGTTAGCCAAGGTAAAAACTCATATGGTCAGTATGAGAAACCTTATGCAGAACACTTTAACACTTCGATGCTTTTCTATTTCAACTTCCCTGCAACTAAATCTCACGCTGATCACATGATGCCTTTCCGCATAGGTTGTGACTCACATACAGCCGCAGCAATTTTTAGAATGTTGCGGTTGACAGACTTAATTCACTCGCGGGAATCGGTTGAGAGAAAATTAATCTGCTCTCGGAAGTCGGTTGAGTATTAACTCAAAAACAAAGTCCCTAAATGTACATTGAAAATGTAAAAAAGTCACTAAATGTACAGCCACCTTTTTCCTCGATGAAAACGTGTCAAACGTACTGAAATATCGATCAAATATGTACAAATGTACATTTAGCGACTATTACATTTTTTTTATGTACATTTAGTGACTTTATCGTGCAAATTTTGTTTAAATTTAAGTTAAAGAGCCTTCGCCTATATCAATTTTTGACAAATAAATTTGTTGAGGGAGGTTATGTTGTCTTTTATTGTATATGCGACTTCATTCAAGCTTACCTCACTGCCCAGTGCGCTACTCACGTGGTCGATGATGCTCCTTTACAGGGCCATATGACAATTGTATTTCCATTTTACTTTCCATCTTACTATATCAATCAGTTCTAGCAGAAGTTAACTAATCCTTACTATATACAATGTAACAATCGCCAGGTTCCAATGTCCGTTCCTTTGATTCCACGGGATCCAAATTTCGGACACATGTGCTGCCCCTATTGTAGACATGCGCAGCAAGCACAGCATGGCATAGCTCGTTTTGATATATATATATATATATATATATATATATATATATATATATATATATATATATATATATATATATATATATATATATATATATATATATATATATATATATATATATATATATATAATATATATATATATATAATATATATATATATATATATATATATATATAATATATATATATATATACATATATATATATATAATACATATATATATATATATATATAATACACACAATATATATTTATATGCGTGCGTATGTATAACACATCATATGTGTGCGCATGCACATGCCAGGCACAGCACAATATTAATATAATAATAACATATATAATATATATATATATATATATAATATATATATATATAATAATATATGGCATCACAATACGCACACACACAACACAACACGCGCGCATCACACACGCGCACATATATATATATATATATATATATATATATATATATATATATATATATATATTACGCATATATTATATATATATATATATATATATATATATATATACGCGCACACACATACGCGCACACACAGTCACACAGACACACAAACATACACACACACACATACACATACATAGGCACACACACACACGCACATCGACACACACACACAAACACATACCTTCATATCCACATGTTTAATCTACTTTTGGATATGATACAATTTGCTGTCGATATGCTCTCACTAACTTCGACAGGGATTCCTCTCAGATTGTGTGTATCATCCCTGTAGCAAATAAGTAAAAAAGTATCGTTAGATTAAGCACAGAACACAATGATATTAAGTGCTGAAGCTGTGAGTATTTCTTGGACTTTTACATGCATAACTTATATTTTATTTTTGTTATACATCCAAACAATATTTTGCAGATGTGTGAGTCAGTTGTCAGTTGACATGAAAAAAATTACAGCACTGGAAAGTCACTAAATGTACATAAAAAAGTCTCTAAATGTACTTTTTAAATTTTTTGTTTGAAAAGTTTGATAAAGGAGTTGAATATCACATTTAGCAATTTTAATTGGGCAATTAGAAAACGTACCCGTAAATCTGTATGTACATTTAGTGACTTTTCCATGTAGGGATAGTATTATTTATTTCAAAAAATGACAAGTATGTATATTACAATGTATGAACATATGGTATGGCTCTCATAGTCGCTGTAGTGGTTCAGGAAAGATTAGCGTTTGCCGGGATTTTCGGGTTAGGTGAGAAGAGGTTTGCATTATGCTTTGCTTGGTAAGCCTTCTGGAGACGATCCGCGGTAGATTGGAGGATGTCTGCGTTAGTGGAATTGACAAGTGGGATCAGTAGTGCATCCATGCTGCGGTCAGAATTTTTGGCGCTCGTTCATGTGTGCAGCGGGCCTCCCGCTTGGTGCGGAGATAATGGATTAAAGCTGCTTTCGTAGCGTCGGGATGTTGTTGGGAGCGGGGTCGATGTTTTCATCAAGCTGCCATTTCCATGTAAGTGCTGCATGTCGTTTTACCTGGGCGACAGCGTCGCTAGGAACACAAAGGTGGATGAAACTGGTGGAGCTTCCGCGGTGATTTTGTTGAGATACCGATTTAGACGGAAGATACCAGAGAAAGTGGTGGCGATTGAGGACTGTTTGGGCATGCCAGTACTTTTCAAATACTGATTGGGATGGGGGCTTGTCGTTAGAAAAAATTGCTCGGAAGAAGAGCCATACCGGAGGTTTGTCATCCATTTCATGAAGAGTTTTGTCCGGCATCGGGCGGCCCACCACTTTCGTCAAAAGGTGTTCGGGTACTGGCGGCTGCGGTTGGGACTGAGAAGCTGGTAGGGTCGGGCGTTTTTTAGGGCTCGGTTTTGTAGGTTTGTCCACTTTTGAGCGGTAGCTGGGAGGCTCACTGCTGCTATTGGGCGCCTGTGACTGCGGTCTTTTTGCAGGCGGAGCAGGCGGGCTTGTGGAGCCAAATCGGAAAGTGTCGGGTGTGTCTTTATCTATAGGTGCACGGGTTTGGGACTTAAGGTCCCGGAGTTTGGATTCAAGGTTGGGTACTTTTGCACAGAGGTTAATAAGCATTTGGTGTATGGTTGATTTCCATTGGTCATCAGTCAAAGCCTCCTTGGAGATGGGCCTATCATTGTTCGGGGTTGTTAGAGCCGGTCCCAAAATTTGATTAAGATTGGACTGTAGAGTACTGACCTGGGCAGAGAGGTTTGTGATCGATTTTTGTATGTCCAATTTCCATTGGTCATTGGGTAAGGAGTCGTTGGGGACGAACGTCTCAATTGGGGATTCGGCCTGGCCCGACATTTTTCGCGGATGTGGGACTGTGGGGCTGTGGGAGTGTGGGTCCCCAGACTCCCTACTGTATTTTATTTTTTTGATTGGAAATCCAAATTTCAAGTCAACGTTTTGGTGGGGTCTGTGGGTTTTTTGAGAGTGGTATTCAGTTCTACACTGGTGACCTACTGATCACCGAGATTTACGTTTCGGAGACGAAAATTTGAATCAAAGGTCCATCGTGAAAAATAAATATGGGGAAGTTGAAAAATAAATATGGGGAAGTGAAAAATAAATATGGGGAAGTAGGCCATGTACATTTAGAGTATTTCCTCTTAACTCAACTCTTGAGAGTATTTTAAGAACTTGATTAGCCCTCAGGAGTGAGCTAACTTTGATGACTTAGCTCTAGGGAGTAAGCTAACTCTGATGACTTCCATAAATCAAAGAGGGTTTCTTACTGTAAAATCTGGCTTGAGACCTATAGTCTCTCAACTGTGAACGCACATTTGTTGTGGTTCAGCCTGAAGTTGGCAGAGTTAAGTCTTTTAATGACTCCTCTATCTTCCTGTGTTCCTCTTCGATGAGACGCCTTCTACATATACTTCTACACCAATGTCACTGAGTAGGTGTTAGTGAGTGTAGTCCAAATCGTGCTGAATTAATGAGTATTGAGCCCCTTTTCATGAAAAGGCAAAAAAGTGTTGACTATTTTAGTGTACAAGAAAATGATGAAATCCTTCTGCCAGGTCCAGTTTTGAAAAGTTGTGCACCTTGTAAGTTGTGGAGTATTTTTATTTTTGGCAGTACGAGTTTGTCATGCTCATGCTCATAGTTGACTTCTCTTCGTACCTTTTTCAGTCTGCCTGTTTGCTCATGATCACCTTGTGATAGTAGTGGCAGAATTACCTGTGGTGGTGTTGTCTATTTGTACATTTGTCCATCCCGCGCCCACTTTTGAACGTTGTCATCTGTTGTGGTATACTTGTGTAGAACAAAGTCTACTTTAGCATGACTGATGTTTTTGACCTTGACTTCTGTTTGTCTCGGTATTTCCACTACTGACTTTGACAGATTGCAGTGTACTTCAGGTGGGAACATTGTATTTTGACCTAACAAGTCCGACAATGATTTTCGGAAATCTTCTTGCTCATTTGGAATCTTCTTCGAGTGGTGTAAGAAGTGAATTATTATTTTGCATATGTTAGTATAAGTAGATCAATCACAATACCTGCTAAATATATGCCAAGGTATGGTAAAAAGTCCATCCCTAAAAGTGTATGTGAATTTTTGTTGGGGAGGTCGAACGCACTTCGGTTGTGCCTGTACGTTGTACCCGTGTATCAAGCTATGCTAATTGTATATATTCGGGTTGTGCTTGGATTAACAAGTATAGATCACTCACTACACTTCTATCAATACTTGGGCGTTGGGCTCTCAAATCGACGAGTGCATTGTGTGTAGTGCCATTGATTTGTATATGTGCAATCTTTGGCCTCGTGGGATAGGAATCAAAGAATAGGGTGTACAAGTATTGTCATTTGCATTTAGTAACAACGTTTCTTCATCAGAGTATGTATTCACAACGTCTACATGTGTACCCATGTTTGCTTCTACCAAGCCGGTCAATTTTTTCGTCCATATCATGTACCTCGTTTCTATAAGTGATGGTTAAATGGTCTACATGGTGGGCGGGGTGAGATTACTGTGCTGCAGGAGCTTTTGCCTTCTGATGGTTGCTTCTTCCTTCTTGAGACACTTGCTGAACTCATGAGCCGAAGGACCTACACCACAGTGTTGGCAAGGCCTTGGTCCTTGCCGGGTTGGGTTAGTACTACCCCGCCCCAAGGTGTAGAAATACGGCCTTCGGTCAGTCTAAAATATCAAGATCAATTGAGATAATACATTGGTTTTTATTTGTATTTTAAATAATTTAGTACAAGCTCTTTTCCAATATTTCCAAAGTGTTCTAAATTCACTTTGATGGCTCCAATAGCCCGAGTATTTGGTATGACTCATCTACTTGGACCTATTTGAGACATTAGTAGATGTAGGATATTATAAACTAAATTTTATAATCTCCGAACTACTACTTATAGATTTTGGTCCTCCCGCCAATCTCCAAAATCCAATAAGTCTTTTTCTTTTTTTAACTTTTCTTCAGATGGAACTTTATTTATATCAGCTAATGTATTAACGTGACTTACGTTATTATGTCTATTTACAAATTAGGCAAGTGGTCATGAACACTTAGTATTTCTAGTGAAAATTATTCAATAAAGAACAGCTAGAGGTACGCCCTGTGTGATCGAGGATATTTAGGCTCTTAACAAGAGGCAGTCCCGATCATTCTTACACAAGCTACCACTGCTAAATCCTAACTGACTAAATTGTATTTTAGTTTAATATAGTTTGAAACCTAGTAATTTCCATCGAAGTTTACATATTTTTCAGTTATTTAGTAGTTACAGTAGTGTACTGCTTCTAGACTGTCTGACATCGATTTACTATCCAGCAAATACTATGGCTAAGGGTACTTCTAAAGGCAAGGGAGCCGCTAGCTCTAAGCCTGCTAAGCCTGCCGAGGTTCCTGAGGTCCCTGTGGAAACACCTAGCCTGTCTGGAGTTGAGCCTGCCGAGGATACTGTTGGGGAAGCAAATTCTGAGGTTGGTACAGAGGATTATTCTGAGGATGACTCGTCGGATCCTAAAGCCTTGGAAGAAGAGGTATCTACTACCGCGGAAAGGCTCGCCAGCGTCCGTGTATCACCTAGGAGTGAAGCTCAGGACCCCAGCTTGCCCCCTGACCACGTGCCGTCAAATATTGGGGATAAACGTCGAAAGGATGGAAAATTCGTGGATACGAATGTCGGGGGCATTATAACTCCACATCTAAAGGACACTCCAGCACAAATCCGGAGTGAAAAGGAAGTATTGGACCTGTCCGAAAATTTCGGTTTCGCCATCGATGGAGAAGCCATTCCATCCAGCTCAAATCTTGGGGCCGAAGTTGAGGACGCCATAACTCGACAACGAGTTGTTGAATCCTCTCAATCTCGACGCCAATTGAACCGCACTGAAGCGCTCTTGAAGGAGCTAGCGGCAGCAGCAGTTGTGGACTCCTCTATCGTGTCCCACGTGGCTGATATTCTTCCTATACCGAAGAAGAAGAAAATTCCGGGCCTAGTTTCGAACCCGAGACCTACTGGTTTACCAGCCAGTACGTGTACCACTTAGCCAGTTACCACTGGTGAGAGAGGAAATATTTCAAAATTTAATCTCTATAGCTCTGATGCTACCATTGACCATCCTCTTGACAAACCTAACCCTGTCAGAGGATATGATCGTATGGAACTCGATGAGGCTTACCATCCTCGTAATATCGACCCTCATTTGCCAACTAACCCTGGTAATCACGATTTTGGCAATCGCTACACCAGTACCTCGTTAGAGAGTTCCCGCTCTAATCCTGAGGATGAGGAAGTGAGAACCAGACATACTCGTCTCAGGCTATTACGCTCTGGTATGCAAGTCCTTGAGGACCGTCTATTGAATGACTCTGACCTTGACGATAGGAAAGCGGATAACATTCGCTATCTAATCGATAACAAGAGAAAGGAAATAGACACCATCTTGGCACTAGCAGCCTGTAGCACTGAGCATGAGCCTCGTGAACACTTAGAACCAAGCTTTATAAAGCAGCTAGGTAAAGCGCAGGCTGAGGTCGATTTCTCTACTAATGAGAGTACAGTGGAGACACTGAAGGCCTTCGACCAACTTAAGGAGTCTGCCAGCCTTAAGGATAAGCAGATGATGAATGCCTTTATTCATTTCTGTGAGCCAGGTGAATGGCGAACTATCTTGAAGGCTCATGAGCCCAACTGGAAAGCCCTACCCTGGCACCAGTTGCGTGATAATATACTTAACACCTTTTTTGAAGATGCACGTGACCGTGAACTTCTAGAGTCTCGCAAGTTCTTTGCGAACGATACCTTATTGTCTAGATGCTTGACTACAGACTTGATTAAATTGTATATATTATAATATGTGTTTTCTTTGTAGCTGAGAGCTGATTGAGATTCTCAACCAACTCCCGAGAGTGGATTAAGTTTGTTAATCGCCACAATCTAAATAAATAGTTGCGGAAAGAACTATGTGGGAAGGCATCATGTGATCAACGTGAGATTGAGTTACAGAGAAGTCGAAATTTAATAGCATCGAAGTGGACAGGGGTAGCGTGATTTCAATCCAGCTTGAGATGCATGGGTGGTTAATTTATGACAGCCCACTTATGAACATCTTGGCTGAGGCATTCTACGCCCACGTAATGGCTGGTACATTTCCTAAAGCTCTCAACTGTACTCTCTTGACAGCCCATCCAAAAAAAGTAGACACGAATATTGCATCCCCTGGGTATTTCCGACCGATAACCTTAACGCTGATTGTTCGACGCATTTTTAAGAAATCCTTCCTACACCCCGGATCAACGACCCATGCAACTCGAGCTGGATTAAATCACGCTACTCTTGTGATACTCATGCCCTAGCCGTGATGGATACTGAGACCCAATCTGAGGATACCTGGAATGATGTATGTCTTGACATCAAAGCATACGATAAAGCGATCGTTCCGCGCATGTGAATATTGTTGCGCCACGCTGGAATGCCAGAGAACTGGATAAATTGTCTCCGTGCATTGTTCGAGAATGTTTCCACACGGATGACATATCATGGGAAGCTTTCACCTCTATTTCATAGAACGGATGGCATACTAGAAGGTTCGATTGTCGGTCCAATGCTTTTCATTATTTATATGGACTCCTTGGCTATTACGCTTGCGCAATTTTGGCCGAAACTCCTCCGCTCCTACCTCTTTGTAGATGACATGCGCATCCAGGCTCCGCAGTCTGTTTGGTTGCAACCCTTCCTACAGAATTTCAGTATGTATTAACAAATTTTTGCTGTACGGATGAGCACGGAAGAATTCTTGTTCTAGTTTTGTTATTAAGTCACCTAGCTAAGATATTTCATCTAGTGCTCACAACTAATTTTGTTAAAATAGGACGCCACGATGCTGATTAAACATCACGGTCCCCATGAAATTACGCATTCGAAAACTAGAATACTTTGCTGGTATGCATGGGGCAGCGCATTCGAAGATGATTTTTATAATAGGTCGAACAAAAAAGAAATAAGCTGGCTGAAATCATTTCTTCGACAATATACATATTGCCTTGACAACCGGGCAGCTCGATAGCATTGATTATGGTGGGCTAATCATATACTAAAGGTCATAAAACATCGAAACACAGCGAAGATACTTGGTCGAGTCGGTCACAACGGTGGAGTTTATAAATATTTCGCACGTGGCAGATTGATATTTGGTATTAATAAAAAGCCTCTGCATAATAATTGTTTGCTAGTTTTGAAGATATAAGTGTTATAGTACAGCGAAGACAGTAAGGCTCACGAAGTGTTTCACCATCAAGAGGCCAGGGGATATTCAACAGAGTAAATAGTTCCCGAATTGCTAGCGAAAGAATGGATGAGCTTTTCAATTCTAATCTTGTGTTGACATGGTGCTTTTTATTACTGCGTGGCCTATTCACTTTCGAGACCGAGTTCGCCAATGTCATAACCACACTTGACAGATGAAACGCTGATGCGTAATCGCGCCCAACAAATGTAATACGATCGAGCTGAATCTCTCACAGCCGATACAATCAAATTCGCATATAAAGGCTACAAGTAGCACAAACCAGGTTATGTCGGAACGAAGGTGTGTACATCTAAGGCGAACAAACTTACATACTAAGCGAATCTCGTAGCATACTCGCAGTGGAACGTGATGTTGGGGTATGGTTAAAAACTAAAGCAGTTTTGTTATAAATTGGTAGAAAGTGAGGAAAGGAGTCCGCAAACGAGGTGGTTCCATCCAGAAAGGGGTTATAAGCTTTAAGTGTAGTGGGGTGCGTTCGGAATTTTAATATTTCTAGTTATCGTGGCGGTTCCACAGATCTCTCAAGGAGATCAGATTAAATTCAAGCAGTTTATAATGTCAACTGCTCCTGAATCAGTCCTCAAGCGCTAGATCAGTAGGCCGATAACCAAAGCATTGGATACTAAATTATAATTTATCTAGGTTGACTATTTATCCGAAATTTACCTGTCAGAATTTGGATGAGATTGCTTTCGGAACTACATGGTGAACAAAGCAGTGACAGTTTACAATTGAACTCCTCATGATGCTACAGGGATGCTTCTTCTGAGAATGACAAGAAGTGCATCCCATATGCCAGGCCGTCTTAGAATGTGCGAAGCCTTGTCAGCCCTACTCAAAAATTCGTGGAGTCATTCTTGTACTTATCTCCGGCAGTCTTATATGCTTACACTGTTGGTGACTGTTTAGTCTGAACCTTTCGCTGCCTTTGGGGGCCTACCCGGAGGGTGTTCCGGTTTTTCTCCGGAGAGTATTTCACAAGTAGCTGCAAAGTTGTCGATTTGCGATTGGTCCATTGGCAGTATCGTCTTACTTTTTCTTTTGTGCGATCCCTGTGATGCTCTATTCCCGGTCTATTGATGATTGTTATGGTAGAATAGTAGTCAAGGTTTGGATAGCAGAACACAAAATTGATTTTGTCTGCAGCAAGACTATCCAGATACGTTGAGACAATTTTACGAATGAAATCTGATTCATTTCGGGGCACGTTTTAGTTTATATCCAATCCAATATGCTCATGTACAGTTTAATCTACAAGCGAAGCATTTTTAAAGCTTCCATAGAGTCGATTGCTAAATAAAACTCGATGATCAATTTGCACAAAATTGTAACATTTTCAAAGCCAAATAACATATACTGCCTAATAGTCGAACTTTTCACCACTTCTACGCAAGCCGTGCAAAGGGGTTTAGGATTTAGGGTTGTGTGTGGGGAGGGGTTAAAGAGAGAGTGGGTGTTAAGCCCTCAATAACCAACCCAGAACTCAAAGGCAAACATAAACCACTCGAGCGCAATTAGGATCTGCCTCAACAAGATAATTCAAATACAGGCGCCCATGGTGTGTGAGTTTGTGTATGTACTAGTCAATACTGAGTGTATATAGTAATACAGAATATGATATTCCGACGACTAAACAGACTTCACAAAGTATCATCCTTATTTTACAACACAAAGCAACTTTACCTTTTGCGACGTAGAAGACGAGCGTCTCATGGGTTCTCGCCAGGTGTCGCTTTGGCGTGGTGAGGGTCATTGTTCTGATGCCGAAAGAGTGTAATTATATTTTGAATACAGTGATGAATAAACGAAAGATTTTCGGAACATGCTCGACTTCCATCGCTTCACTATCGAGAACCAGATAGTATGCAGGATAAATGAATTGCTATCCTAAAGGTTGTAACGAGTAATGCCTGATTATATAGCAACCCGCCTCGAGTTTCGCATGAATAAAAAAATAACCATTCATCAGGACGATTATACGAAACAAGTCTAGCTGTATACACACCAGCTTACTTTCCAGCCCACATCCCCTCAATACAAATTCAGTAATCGGTCGTTCGTAGACTAATTTGTCTTCAATGGACATGGTTTACAGTTCAAAGAAACAAACACATACAAAACCAGAGACACGGTACGATTTGAATACTGCACTTTCCTCGTGCCTTTAATGGTTATTGTTTCACCTAAGCCTACCTTTATCCTTATAGAGGTATAGTCTCCGAGCAGGGTCAAGTCTCGTTCGAGGTCTGAGCCTTGAGCGACTAACATGTCTTGGGGATTGGTGTAGCCGGCCATATCATCCTCGATATCGCCATTACCGTTTAGAGCTGATAATATATAAATGCAAAAAAAGGAGATATTCAGAAGCAGCACAATCTCGTTGGTACATTAAAACACGGGGCCGCAGAACGACCGGCATTTACTTAACTTAAATTTGTCTACAAGGAGTCAAACTAAACTAGTCAAAGACAAGATAATGAGCAGTGCGTTTTTATGTGATACAATGCTGGCTGTGCCACAATATACTCTTCAATGCGCGTATGGACATACTTGTTATACCAGCGGGAATAGTATCTACATATCCACTCGCTGCTGTGAGAAAAGCAGAATAATTTGAGTCAATTGTACTATTAAATTGGTCTGTGAAGCGGAATCAACTGTCATGCCCGGTATTCAGTCGTGTAGGTAGGATTGTAAGACCCACAACGAGTATACCTTCGTAATTACCAGGATCAATCATTCGCTCTGTAAGGTACGCGAATTTAACAGAAACCACAATGCTATGCAATGACAACGAACCAAAATTCTAGATTCAGACAGAAAAGAAAAGCGCACGGCAAGAGAGAGAGGAGAGGTGTGCATGTCCAAAACTCCATAACATAACATCTTCGAATCCTGTGATCAGAATAGTGTATAGTCTTACTCGCCCTTACTTGTGGGTGACTAGGTCATCATGACATGCCACAGGCACAGGCGTCGTTTGGGATAGTGTCGAAAACCACTTAGACGAGTGTATTTGAAATCACTTAGACGAGTGTTTATGAAATACCTTAGACGAGTGTATATGAAATCACTTAGACGAGTATATATGAAATCACTTGGACGAGTGTATATGAAATCACTCAGACGAGTGTATATGAAATCACTTAGACGAGTGTATATGAAATCACTTAGACAAGTGTATATGAAATCACTTAGACGAGTGTATATGCGCGCATAGCCAAAGGCAAATAGGATCCACATACACATTCACAGCGCGGAGATTGACTTTTTTTTCTTGCGCTTACCATCCGGGAGTACTGGTCCTGTATTAACAGTCGTGATGGGTGGCGGTGGTGGTAGAAGTCTCCTGCTTGATCCGACAGACGCATACTCAGCCTCAAACATGCGCTTCATAGCCGACGCGATGTCCTTGAAAGTCGGTCTGTTTTATAAGAAGTATTGAAGGCACATTCATCAGCATCATATTTACAAACATGGCAAGGTAGGGCATACGCAGTCAACACAGCCCGATGTTTTACCACTTCAAGTGCGTGTTCTTATCAGTGAGGTGACAGTAATGAAACTTCAACTTCCGAAACACTAATATCAGTCTGTATACAAAGACATAGACACACATATACGGGTGTGTAAACGATAATTCGAGATTTTCATTTTTCTTTGCAGGATACTGTCGTGCTTGCTGAATTCTTCGGGTTTCGATCTCGAACCCTTACGCATTGTACAGTCAGATACTCAAAGCATTCCATTGCATTGACAGGTATTCATTGGTATCCCATTAACTGGTATTAATTGGTATCACATTAACAGGTATTGATTGGTATGACAAATCATCTGCTCTCCAGCCGACGTTGTGCACACACATCCCAAATGCCACACACACACACCACGTGAGTGCTCATTGTATGTGTTCCTGCGCGTCCATACAAAAACACATAGCCGATTAACGTATTGATAGTTACCATGGACATCGATGCACGTACCTGTCTTCGCACTTGTCCATCCAACACTGTGCCATGAGGTGATACGTTTCCGTCGATATGCCCAAGGGACGGTCGCAACGTACACCCCCAGCTATGCTAGCTGCTAAACTAAACGTCTGTCTATTGGCATAGTGCGCCTTTCCTTGACTAAATATCTGCAAGGGTGAATGAGTGAATGTTAAAGTGGTCGCCCATAGACATGGACATAACTCCCGACTCATGTGTGCGTATGGCGGTTAAAGAGGTCATACATAAACATGGACATAACTTCCGACTCATGTGTGCGTATGGCGGCTAAAGAGGTCACACATGAACATGGACATAACTCCCGACTCATGTGTGCGTACGACGGTTAAAGAGGTCACAAATGAACATGGACATAACTCCCGACTCATGTGTGCGTATGGCGGTTAAAGAGGTCACATATGGACATGAACATAACTTTCGACTCATGTGTGCGTATGGAGATTAAAGAGGTCACACATGAACATGGACATAACTTCCGACTCATGTGTGCGTATGGCGTAGTATGAAAGTACTGCGATGGATGTTTTGGCCTGCTATTTGCTATGGATCATTCAGCACACAGTAGCGTACGCTGACTTGGAACAATCCATCGTTTTGGGTAGCTTGTCTCAAATATTATATTGCCATAAAACAGACTTGCACGAACCACAGTGCATTGTATATACTGTCTCCATCGCGGAGCGGCTTCTACATACACACCTGCACACTGTCATACGCGTAAATTATCAATAGTCATAAACCAATTGTGCAACTACATGAGTCCATCTACACACACACACACCCCTGCCCACTGTTACACGCGAGCATATAGTCATAAACCAATTGCACTGCTACACGCGTCTGTGCCTACATCCCACAAGGTGATCCCGTACGCCCAGACATCCGAGGCCTGAGAGAACTCTCTGTCGATGATGGCCTCAGTAGACATCCATCGCAATGGTAGCTTGCCGCTGCCTTCCATGACATACGACGGGTTGTGTTCTTCGAAGGCACGAGCCAGACCAAAATCACTGACCTGCACAGTCCATTCGAGCGGGAAACAGGACAGGTTCAGACTACGACGATCGTGTATAGGGTACTATATTTGAGCAAGAGGCGCGTATCCCACATGCATTTAGAATATTACCAATATCAATGACATTCAAACGTATGTTACCAGTGTAGATTAAATTAATATGTATTGTATAATACTACCAATATAGATTAAATTGAGAGACCCGTAAGTTGCACCGTGTTTGTTCGATATACTTTGGAAGCGATCATGGAGGTGTACAATCAATACAGTACTACAACAGGGTGTAAATCAATAACTACAACAGGGTGTGTCTACGTACACGGTGATCAGAGTTATATCCTTTGCGTCACTTAGACTATATTGATCAGACGTTGAAATCAGCGTAGGTATATTGTTTTCTTTGCTTCACATAGACTTTAGTATCGTTGTTTGGTATTTGGAGTCTTGTTTCACCGTTCACTCTTTCTGGGATCCATGTGCATGTTGCAATACATCGAGTACTCCCACAGAGGCCATCACGTACATTTCTTCCGACAGATAGGCCCACAAATATCCTCGAGCAAACAACACACCACACACACACGCAGGACACTACACCACAGTGAATAGCATAACTACACCACAGTGAATAGCACACACTACACCACAATGAATAGCATACACTACACCACAGTGAATAGCATACACTACACCACAGTGAATAGCACACACTACACCACAATGAATAGCATACACTACACCACAGTGAATAGCATACACTACACCACAGTGAATAGCATACACTACACCACAGTGAATAGCATACACTCAGAACATGCACACCTTAGCCACCAGCAGACCATTAGACCCCGCCTCTGCAAGCAAGAAATTTCTGGCAGCAATGTCTCTATGTACCAAATGCCGCTCAGTGATGTATTCGCACCCCAGCACTAGCTGATATCCGTACCACAGCTTCTCCATATTCGATATGTTCGGACTCTTAATCAGATAGTTTCTGAGGTCACCGTGTGGACAGAACTCCATCAGGATACATATATGGGCGTGGTCGTCTTCTGTAGTGCCACTAACGCCTAGGCAAAGTAGTAGCAGTATGTGGAAGCAAAGTGGTGGTAGTATGTGTTAGCAAAGTAGGAGCAGTATGTGTAAGCAAAGTAAGAGTAGTATGTGTAAGCAAAGTAGGAGTAGTATGTGTAAGCAAAGTAGTAGCGGTATATGGAAGCAAAGCAGGAGTAGTATGTGTGAGCAAAGTAGGAGTGGCATATGGGAGAGGACTTATACCATTGGGATGCCAACAACACGCATCTGCGTTTGCACCAAAGAAACGTCACAATACACACACGTTCACATTATAAAGAAACGTCATATTACACGCACGTTCACATTAAAAAGAAACGTCATATTACACACACGTTCACATTATAAAGAGATATCATATTACACACACGTTCACATAAGAAAGAAACGTCATACTATACACACGTTCACAATATAAAGAAACGTCATATTACACACATGTTCACATTATAAAGATACGTCTTAATACACACACTTTAACATTGTAAAGAAACGTCATATTACATACACCTTCACATTATAAAAAGAAACGTCATCATATTACACACATGTTCACATTATAAAAAAAACGTCATAATACACACATGTTCACATTATAAAGAAACGTCATAATACACACATGTTCACAATATAAAGAAACGTCATATTACACACACGTTCACATTATAAAAAGAAACGGCATATTACACACACCTTCACATTATATAGAAACGGCATATTACACACATGTTCACATTATAAAGAAACGTCATAATACACACATGTTCACATTATAAAGAAACGTCATAATACACACATGTTCACAATATAAAGAAACGTCATATTACACACACGTTCACATTATAAAGAAACGGCATATTACACACACCTTCACATTATATAGAAACGGCATATTACACACATGTTCACATTATAAAGAAACGTCATATTACATACACCTTCACATTATTAAAGAACGTCATATTACACACATGTTCACATTATAAAGAGATATCATATTACACACACGTTCACATAATAAAGAAACGTCATATTACACACACGTTTACATTATAAAGAAACGTCATATTACACACATGTTCACATTATAAAGAAACGTCATAATACACACATGTTCACAATATAAAGAAACGTCATAATACACACATGTTCACAATATAAAGAAACGTCATAATACACACATGTTCACATTATAAAGAGATATCATATTACACACACGTTCACATAATAAAGAAACGTCATATTATACACACGTTCACATAATAAAGAAACGTCATATTATACACACGTTCACATTACAAAGATACGTCATATTACACACACGTTTACATTATAAAGAAACGTCATATTACATACACCTTCACATTATTAAAGAACGTCATATTACACACACGTTTACATTATAAAGAAACGTCATATTACACACATGTTCACATTATAAAAAGAAACGTCATAATACACACATGTTCACATTATAAAGAAAACGTCATAATCACACATGTTCACAATATATAGAAACGTCATATTACACATGTTCACATTATAAAGATACGTCTTAATACACGCTTTAACATTGTAAAGAAACGTCATAATACATACACCTTCACATTACAAAGAAACGTCATATTACACACATGTTCACATTATAAAGAAACGTCATATTACATACACGTTCACATTATAAAGAAACGTCATATTACACACATGTTCACATTATAAAGAAACGTCATAATACACACATGTTCACATTATAAAGAAACGTCATAATACACACATGTTCACAATATAAAGAAACGTCATATTACACACATGTTCACATTATAAAGAGATATCATATTACACACACGTTCACATAATAAAGAAACGTCATATTATACACACGTTCACATTACAAAGATACGTCATATTACACACACGTTTACATTTTAAAGAAACGTCATATTACATACACCTTCACATTATAAAGGAACGTCATATTACGAACACGTTCACATTATAAAGAAACGTCATATTACACACACCTTAACATTGTAAAAAAATGTCATATTACATACACCTTCACATTATAAAGGAATGTCATATTACACACACGTTCACATTATAAAGAGATATCATATTACACACACGTTCACATAATAAAGAAACGTCATTTTATACACACGTTCATATTATAAAGAAACGTCATATTACACACACGTTCACATAATAAAATAAACGTCATATTATACACACGTTCATATTATAAAGAAACGTCATATTACACACACGTTCATATTATAAAGAAACGTCATACTACACACATGTTCACATTACAAAGATACGTCATAATACACACACCTTAACATTGTAAAGAAACATCATATTACATACACCTTCACATTATAAAGGAACGTCATATTACGAACACGTTCACATTATAAAGAAACGTCATATTACACACACCTTAACATTGTAAAAAAATGTCATATTACATACACCTTCACATTATAAAAGAACGTCATATTACACACATGTTCACATTTTAAAGGAACGTCATATTACACACACGTTTACAGTATAAAGAAACATCATATTACACACACGTTCACATTATAAAGAAACGTCATATTACACATACGTTCACATTTAAAATAACGTCATATTACACACATGTTAACATTATAAAGAAACGTCATAATATACACGTTCACATTATTAAGAAACGTCATAATACCCACATGTTCACATTGTTTTACTGCATTCTCGAGCTGTCCAAACGAATGATTGCCACCTGTATGTAGACACACCAAGGTGATAGTTGTTTACCTATGTACGTAGACACGCCAAGGTGATAGTTGTTTACCTATGTACGTAGACACGCCAAGATGATAATTGTTTACCTATGTACATGGACACGCCAAGATGATAGTTGTTTACCTATGTACATGGACACGCCAAGATGATAGTTGTTTACCTATGTACATGGACACGCCAAGATGATAGTTGTTTACCTATGTACGTAGACACGCCAAGATGATAGTTGTTTACCTATGTACATGGACACGCCAAGATGATAGTAGTTTACCTATGTACATAGACACGCCAAGATGATAGTTGTTTACCTATGTACATGGGCACGCCAAGATGATAGTTGTTTACCTATGTACATGGACACCCCAAGATGATAGTTGTTTACCTATGTACGTAGACACGCCAAGATGATCCCTCATACACCCACACCCACACCCTCATACAGCCACACACACACCCTCATAAAGCCACACCCACACCTTCATAGAGCCACACCCACACCCTCATACAGCCACTCACACATCCCCATACACCCATCCACCCAAGACCATCTGTCGAATTCACAACCAAAGTGGTTAGACAGAACAACCTCCGGAACTATTCACTTGAAATACACGTGCACAGTCATTCTAATAGCAATTTCTGAGCGTTTTCCTACTACTCTACCGTCATGGGCACAGGAGCGAATAACATAAGACATTGGCTATGAGCACGAACAAAACCCAATAGTACGTACCACAGCATTATATAGACAGCCCCCCACCATTCACCACTAACAGTCACGGTAGTGTATGTACACACACACCCTCGTTCCCACATGCGTAGGACTGTCTGGCTGGATATCCACAGCCGGGATACAGTACAAACAATCATATGCCATGCCCCATAGGCAGCGGTGTGGGGCAGTGCATAGCCCCAGCCTAGGGCCGAGTCAGCAGTGAATTGCGTCTGTGTATTGGCGGTAAAGAACTAGTGGGTGCGCTTAAGGAAAAATGCGTGGATCGTACAGAGATTTTAGGGTTTAAACCCACGGTCACGAATCGACTTGCTTCAGGGGGATTGACTTGCCTATATTTCAACACTTCGGGAGTTTAAATAATAAATGAGTCTCTCACGCCATGTTATCATCTACAAGGTATACCGTGGAACGCACCTGATTCGATATGAAGGAGAATCTGACCGTGAACTCTTCATCATTCTCGAGATAGATGATTGGACTTTCGATCTCCATCCTAATTAGGGCAATTGATGTGTAAAGATAGATGGGTAAAATCCCTTTTCAGTTAAATGATTGGACTTTCGATTTCCATCCTTATTAGGGCAATTGATGTGTAATGATAGATGGGTAAAATCCCTGTCCAGTTTAATGATTGGACTTTTGATTTCCATCCTTTTTAGGGCAATTGATTGTAAAGATAGATAGGTAAGCATTCGGAAACAGCCATCTATGAGACCGTGTAGCAGGACTTACTATACCAGAGGATCATAGCAGCCGACAATACTAATTAAGAGTGAGGGAATCAACCTTGAATGTGCATAGCTGCAACAAATAATATATATATATATATATATATATATATATATATATATATATATATATACCTACACCACACACACACACATATATATATATATACACACACACACACACACACACACACACACACATATATATATATATATAAGTATATATACAAAATATGCACACAGACACAGACACACGGACAGATATATATATATATATATATATATATATATATATATATATATATATATATATATATATATATATATATATATATATATATATAATATATATGTATATACATATTATGCATGCATACATGCGTATATACATATACGTATATATATATATATATATACATATACGCATTACGCATATAATACTATACATACATCCAATACGCACACGCACACAACACATCAATGTCAATATCATATGCATGTAATGTATGTATATATGCGTATATGCAGTATGCATGCATGTATGTATACATATGCATTAATATGTCATATGCATTGTAATATACATATAACATGTCAATATACATATATAATAATATATATAATAATATACATATATATATATATAATATATATATACATATATATTATGTATACATATATATAATATGCATATATATATATATGAATATAAATATAATTCATGAATATAAACATAATAATGCAATATATAATATACATATATTATATATATATGGTTATCATATCATATCATATATCACATAATCACATTGATTATCATCACATCCCACAATCACACATACATCATCATACATGCATGCATATGCATATACACATAGCCATATATTATATATATATATATATTATAATATTATATTATTACATATATGTATATCATATATATGCATACATATAATATGAATATACATACATGTAATGCAGTTGTATAATATATATATTAATATATATATATTAATATATATATACATATTATATACAAAATACATGTATAAATATATATGTATATAATATACATATATATATATATATATATATATATATAATATATATAGCATATATATATACATACATGCACACACACATGCACATGCATACGTATGCATGCATGCATGTATATATATATATATATATATATATATATATATATATATATATATATATATATATATATATATATATATATATATATATATATATATATATATATATATATATATATATATATATAATATATATATATATGCCTATAACTATGAATATGACGGATGATCTCTTTTACAAATACCAAGGAGACACAATTTTCCTCCCAGGTCAATAACGTAATTATTACAACACCAACGCTAAAAAAAACAACTATTACGGCATCGGACAATAGCAGGTATCAATACAAATTAATAGTAGTATAATTAGTTTGAGTATCTTGTGCAGTTCTGAATGCGAAACCTTCTCTGTTCTATAGCCAAAATTCTTGAAACTTGTTTCAACCCAAAGCAAGATACGCAAACATGATTGGAAATCAAAAACTGAATAAATCACAGTAACGATTACCACGAACAATTTCGCTGCCTATACTACCGATACATCGAATAACTGGCCTCGTAAACAAACCTCGTGCTGGTTTTCAATTTTCTCCGTTGTCTTCTGGTGCGGGATAGTCCTCGAAAGGTAGTGGCGTTGGCAATGGGTTGAATGCTACATACTCCTTGTGTACTCGCATCTATTATATTTGTTTCATTCACGGTGTGGTCTACTGCCAGAGCGAATGCGCATACAAGCAGCACCAAAAACGGGCGGATATATGTAATACTCATCGTGCTTAAGCTATGCTAGGTGAAGATATTAGGTCTACGTATCAACGAGATGATTCTCCATCTAGTGCTAGCAGCCTTTAACCACCAGACATGCTCTATAAGCAGTCTATATGTATGTCCGTGCACTGTGCGGACGTGGTTCAGGACAGTGCATACTTAGTGCCAGTTCTCTCTACTCTTAGTAAATAGAGACTAGTATAGAGTGAGAGGTTAGCTTTGATCTCTACTAGTACCAGACCCCCCACAATCATCACCATTTGGCATTTTGGCGCGTTGCGAGATGCGAGTTGTTTGTGAGTGACCCGTACATACGTCATCGCATTCTTCTACAAATTCATAGGAATCATAGCCAACTGAAAAAACGGCTGTGGTAGATTTTAACTTGTGCAATAAATATAAAATTAATTGGTGTACGCAAATAAGTGAAATAACGCCTAGCCTTCTGAAAAATGAACAAGAAGGCTATGGCCTCCCCGATACGTCTAGCGTATTTGCGTCATTACTCATCATTGCACGCAGTTACTGTGTCACATATTTAAATTTTATTTTTAATACTAAATTGAAATACAGACAAGTGGATATTCAAGATATTTAAAATAGAAACACAAGTAGTTTGAATTGTTTTTTTAGTGTTTTTTTACATACAGGTCGCCTCCAGAACAGTTGCTGTCGCTAATATTGGACAATGCCCAAATAACTGCTGATCATCCATTGTTTTTTACTGTTGTTTAAAAATATTTTCGAAATTTGTCGTAAATCAGTGGTAAATACATCCCAGTAGCCTTATACACTCATACTCACATAGCTGTATTACTGAGGTTTGAGACTCTGAGCGGGTTTCATAGGCTAATAGTCGTTTGTTTAAAATAAAATTAACTTATACCGTCACTACTGGAATGTTTACGTCACCATTCCAACTTACTTTATTGGCTCATCATACACCAGTTGGATGCAGTGTATGTATTTATTGATTAATGCGATGGACAGTCAGATCTTGTAGCTCTATATGAACCTATACCCTAAACAGTAAGTGAGTAAACACATGATTACTTATCTGTGCCTCGGAACGGCGAATGCATGCCGATGGTCTGGACTCTGAACGTATGTTAGTTGTTCACACTTAGCATATAGACTTACATAATTTAAAAATAAAATAAAAATAAGTCTGACATGAGACATCATCGCATCAACCAAATAAAGCATTCATTCAGATTTAGAACTTTTTTTTGAATTCTACATACAGATCTATGGTGCAGTCGCTTTTTACTATTTTTTATAAATAAAAGATGATAAAATTTGAAACTTTATTTTCTAAATCTTCAATCCAAAATCTTAAATCGGCTTTCGTCACGGGATTTGGAATTGTGTGTAGGAGCAAAAACTGTCATATCATTTTCGACCATTTTCTGGGACCGGCTGGGACCGGCCATTACTGTGGCCTCAGCAGTCATTCTGGGCCTCAGCGGTCATTCTGGGCCTCAGCGGCCATTCTGGGCCTCAGCGGCCATTCTGGGCCTCAGCGGCCATCTGGGGCTGTGTCTTAGACACTAAAAGTGTGTGCAATTACATACGAAACATATGCTCAATACGCTTGTAAACAAGCTGGTGTTTATTAGTCTTCTTGAATAACTATAAGTTAGCTTTTACTAGACATCTCAGCTGTAACTATATCGTACGCATTCTCGGGTACCCGACGGTGAGAAAAATGTTTCTTCTTGACGAATTCTGTCAACTGTAAAGTCAACCCCGTGTCGTAACAGTCCATATACCGTAGAGAGTGCCTTTCACCCCTGCCGCCAATTATGTGTTTCACTCTCTTTGTTGGGGGCGGCATGGTTACGTGGTTTGCACTGACTAGATGTGTATATAAGCGACAACGAGGTGTAATTTGTGTTTATCATATGTATATTTCACACACTTATTTACACTTTTCCACAAGATGGGAAAGCAATTTTAAAAATCTGATGATAGCATGTTTTAGAGATGGGCGGGCATGTCGATTTATGCGTTCAAAAGTCCAAAATTCATACTGCAAGGTGGGTGCCACAACAAGCAGCCAAATTTTCAAGACTTTGTCAAAACTAGATTTTGAACTAAGTACAAATCCAAGAATGTGTCCGGGTCATTTTCTCAATCAGATCTTTGTGAGCATTTCCGGCTATTGAACGTCCGAATCGGGTCACTATTGTGTGTTCTGTGTCTGGCTGAAGTAGGGGTAATTTGACTGTTTTCCTGTAACAATCATCGGTTTCTTTTAAAAAGCAACTGCACCATACTATGAATTTTTCCTTTTGGAGCTGTCCGTCCGCATGCGTCACACAACTAAACTCATTCTATTGCTAAAGCTTCGAAAGCAAAAAAAAATAAAGCAATGGGCAATGAATACGAGTACTTCAGTTATCAATTTGAGCTATCGCTATTCATTGCAATCAGTGCAGGATTTGCATAATACCCTTAAATTATAGACTAGAGTTACTGGTACACGACTGCAAATTTCATTCTGACGATATGTTTTAAAACCGTCGGAAACTATTTAGATTGCTACCCCGCTGCCCGACATGTCTGGACGAAATGTCATTATTACAGTCAGAACTCCGATAAATAGAATTCCCGATATTGTCCTAAAGAAAATACATCGCGCATAGCCTTCTAATATTTCATTTAGAAGGCTATGCATCGCGTCGGGTCGGAAACTAGTTTTTGTTCCTCTGTTTTTATTGCTTTATTTTTGTTAAAAGATCTGCATAGATGTCTAGTTTTGTATTTTTTTTTGTAGGGGAGTGTAAATATTTTGGCTCAGTGCATATTAAAGCCTTCTAAATTAGACATGAAGGCTATGCTCAGAGTCATTTATAGCTTTCTTCTATGTTTCATTTACGAAGGCTACATGTCTCATGTGTCTATTTCAAATTAGACAAGCCATTTTAAAAAGCCAAACGTTTTTTAACAGGTTGTACTAAATTTGTAGGCTATGCTAAGCTCAGCCTTCCATTTTCCTTCTAAATTACATAGACACTCAGTATATGAGTACATAAGGACTTGGTCATTTTTTTCTTTTTAGAGAAATCAGAAATGGCAGACTGCCAGTTATCCTCAAGATTTTCTTGATAAAACCACACCTCTTAACACTGTATCATTGGACGACAGAGTGAAAAAGATTCATGAGTTATGACATCATGGGAACGCGAACCTTGATAAACATTTCCACGGATTTATTTTTGGCATTGTGTAGTCACCATTCACCACGGGCACGCCGGCACGAGTAGCACGAATTACCATGAGTAGCACGACAATGTGGGACATTGGCAACAATGGGATGAAGATGGAACTCTCAACAGTCAGCAGGTGAATTATTCACGAGCCGCTGAGAAGCCGTCGAAGAAAAACAACAAAAAAAAATTTACATAGACTGTCTTGTCTCGAGAGCATTCACGGCTCCCCCGCCGTTTGGCGCGTGAGTGTATTGTATTGAGTATTTTTATAATATCTTATAAACGATGTAGAAATGAATATAAGATAGTAAGAGGTTGTACCTTTCACTTTATTAAGTGCGAACCATATCTCAACAATAATAATACCATGAAGTTTGCGACTGTCGCCCTTGTTGCTGTTCAGGCGCTCAGCCTTGTTGCTGCCCGTTCGTACAGTACCACCAACTGTAAGTCATGGGAGGGCCATGATTCCTACGGATGCCCCGAAAAGTACACCTACAATTCCAGCAGCGCCCACAAGAAGTGTTCTTACCACGTTGAGGAGGGAGAAGGCGCATGCGCCGAAGAATGCTGTGAGAAAGAAGTAACCGTAGAGGAGGTGGGATACGGAGGAGGTGACAAGGGATATGGAGGAGGAGACAAGGGATACGGAGGAGGAGTTGGTGTGCAGGGGATCCCCGAGTATGAGACCCAGACCAAGTACGAGACCGAGACCGATACCGATGTTGTCACCAAGTTTGAGACCGAGAAGAAGTATGTTACGAAGACTGAAACTGAGTAGGAATACGAAACCAAGTTCAAAACTAAGAAGGTGACTGAGTACCTCACCGATGTGGTGACGTCCACATATAAGGCAACCATCACTACCTTCGCAACTGAAATCGCGTACGAAACTGAGACAGAGACGCTATACGAAACAAAGTACGAGACAGACACCGTCGTGGAGTACTTGAAGGAGTATGAAACCAACACCAAAACCGTGTTGTATACTGACGTCGAATATGCGACTGAAACCGCCACAGTCACCGAATACGATACCGAACACGAGACAAGCGTGGAGTATCAGACCATCGACAAGACCAAGGTACACTACTCGACTGATATTGTAACCGAAACCGCAAAGGAGTATTCCACCGAAATTGTCATTGACACTGAAACTGTGCAGAAGGAGAAATACGAGACTGTGACCACCACCAAGGAGGTGCCTGTTTACAAGACAATCCCCGTCACCACATACGTCGAAGAGACAATTTTCATAACTGAGGTTATTGTCACCCCTCAGGGAGACAAAGATGGTTACTCTAAGAATGAGATAACGAAGGATGGCTACGGTAAGGTGGAGAAGGACGGCTACAGTGAGGTGGAGGTGAAGAAAGAGTCATACTACTAGGTATAGATAGCTTAATGACTTACAAATATATGTAAGGGTAAAAACAAGCATAGGATTGGAGTTGGTGTGCAGTTCAGTTAAAAATACAATTGTACGTGCACACGCTGTCTTAGCAGCAGACAGCATGGGAATAAATATGGGAAAAAAAAGTACGCAAATTGAATAATATGCTCAAGTTGAAATCGACTATTGATCTGAGTATTCTATTTACACAAAAAATTTATCATTGGAAGCTGTATAATCCGATTGTCAAGACCCTCTATTAAATCGCTCAATCAATTGGACGGTACATTGACATAATATACAGATCTCAAAGAAGTGCAAAAGCTACCAGTAAATTAGTGTGCGAAGCTATATCTATATTGGGTGTCTGCATATGGACATCAACAGGCGTGAAGTAACACCTTTACTTCTATACTTACATCTCAGCAATAAAAACGGTAGAGGACGGCATGATATCTGCAAGATTTTAGGGTTTTTTCAAACATACAAAACTATAATAAGAATTGTTCTCTAGTGTGCACATTATGTGTAGTAATACAATCATAGAATGCGCATGTATGTATTAGACAAATGTGATTCGCAGCTTAATACTTTTGGAAGTATTGCCACTGACTTCAGTGATAGGTTCAATAGTACTGAGTTGAAGCCGTTTAATTTTATTGTACACCTGGGTTCTGCATGCATGCTAAAATCTTCGTCTTAATACTTGTCATACATCTAATTATGATGCCTAATAAAATACATACATAATACACACACACACACACACACACACACACACACACACACACACACACACACACACACACACATATATATGTTGGATAAAAAGTCCCGATGATAATATTACTATATAGTGGTTTGTCTAAACATGGTTGTACTTTACTTTAATACAAATGTACGATGTTTACAACTAAACACAGTTGTATCGCCGCAACTGACATTCGCCAAAAGTGGTATGCACCAATGGGCTGGCTTGGTCCCTGTAAGCTTCGTCCATACTGTCCACTAGTTTGTACCAAAGTATAGGTCGCCAAAATTGCCTGTGACACCGGATAGAGACATAGAATAGACATGGTCAGACTATAAAGGAATCACAAATTCAACGAAAAAGGCTGATATGTACCGGATAAGACATATCCTGTATGTTCAATTGTGAGCATGTGATTGTGAGCATGTGTTAGGTGTATTATATCAATCACTCCACCTCACATGGGCTTGCAATAGGTGTATTACATCAATCACTCTACCTCACATATCAGCAGTAGACAAAGGAGTGTACGTTAACAGCCACTCACCGATTCCGGGGGAGATGAAGAAGTTTTCGTCGACCGTTTCGTCGACTTCTGATGTGATGATTTTAACCTTCGGGAAGGCGTAGGCCACAGCATGGATACCTATCCCACCAACGATTCCGTTCAATGTGATGTAGAGGTTAGTCACGGGTAGACGAACACCAACGATTCCGTTAAATGTCATGTTAATGCTAGTCACGGTTAGACGCACACCAGCCCTCGTCGTACGATTCGTTAAGCTTCGATAGAGCAGGCACAAGGCGCTTGCATACACTATAGTGAAGCTCAAAAGTTTATATCGCTCTGAACGGACAAGGACCGAGCGAGAGATCACGGTACTGCAAACACGGTCTCCGAGTGGATGCGCAAAGTGCACAGGATGGTAAACGTAAACGGAAACGACATTGAATCCGGATCTGTGGACAGACTGCGATACCACGTCTGGAGATAGAGCTGGAGGACACCCTCGAATGATATAGAAGTGCGGGGCTGTCGTTGCCTCTACTGATTTCATATTGTTGTGCGGGTCAAGCAAGGGACATTCTCGAACAGAAACCTGATACATTTGTTCAGTTTAGAAGATATACGCAATGTCGTATACAGTGTCATTCACAAAGTCATATACAATGTCATATACAATATCATACACAATGGCATAGACAATGTCCCAAGCAATGGCATAGATAATGGCATAGACAAAGTCATATGCAAGGCAGAACACAGCAGGCAGAATACCATTCAGCCAACAATACAGTGCTATTCGCGTGCTTAGACAGTTAATGCAGAATGAGTACTAGGGTAGAAAGCAACATGCTAATAGAGTTACTGAGAGCATACGCTTATAGAGTTACTGAGAGCATACGCATAGTATAGACAATGATAGTCCACTCTCCAAATGTATGCTAAAATCATACACATCATAGGGCAATGATAGTCCACTTTCCGAATGTCTTTTAAAACCATACACATCATATGGGCAATGATAGTCCACTCTCCAAATGTCCGCTAAAACCATTTCCCGTTCACCATAACTCAAGGGTCGGCTGTATGTCAACAAACCTGGAGTCGCAGCGATGAGCGACAGAAATATAATGTGTTCTTCTTTAACGTCGTGATCCAGGAGCACTCGTATAGCCATCTGAGGTGTTATAAAAGATAGTGTGTTGACTACTATGGGTGATAGGAATATGTGTTCTTCTTTAACGTCGTGATTCAGGAGCACTCGTATAGCCATTTGAGGTGTTATAAAAGATAGTGTGTTGACTACTATGAATGATAGAAATATAATGTGTTCTTCTTTAACGTCGTGATCCAGGAGCACTCGTATAGCCATCTGCGGTATTTCGAAACACAGTGCATTGGTTACTACGTGTGTAGAAGGAAATCAAAACATGTTGTGCACGTCTTGTTTCCAGGATACACACTGCACTCCGTCGACCTATATCTGAGCGGGTTCATGTATAGATAGAGATAGAGATATAGAGATACATACCTTATATATATATATATACGCCATATGTACAGCACAATGTCGGTATTATCCACCATGCCCACTCGTACAGGAGGACTACATACCAAAGCCGCGGCACCTGTGGCTATCGTCGAGTCCAGTAATATAACATGGTACTTGCCGATGTGTTGCGGAAGAGAGTAGTAATGCAGCTGTGATGATAAGACGGCAGAGGAGAGGCGAATGTGAGCGAACCACAGGCAAACATGCAGCACACACATACAAGTGTTTAGCGTAAACCTAAGAATGACAGGATGAATCACACGCATCAATGGGAAAACAAACATGCAAGCACGGCATGCACACAGACATACGACGGGATTTCAGAGACGTTCCTAGTAGACGCCACACTAAAGATTGGCAAAGAGAGACAGACAGTGAATGAACCAGCAAGTGCGTTGGTGGTGTATAAACAGTGGGCACCATCGTGCGAACTAAAACCTAAAAACGTATAAAAAGTACGCAAACACCAACCGTGCAGGGATAACTATGGAGTCACCTTTGCCCTCACGGCGAGTACGTTTATTAGTACGCAAATACAAACATAACATGCTTGTTGTCTAAGCCACAGACACCAAACTTACGGCAGGCTCGCCACTTTGTTCATCAGTCTGAATCAATATTTTGCCAATGGGGATTTCTTTGGCAATTTCACGCAACGTCGACTCCATCGTTACACCCGCGCGCACTATCGACACGGCACAGACCTGAGCGTATATGAAGGACAAGCAGAGCAGTATGGGAAACGGATGTCAACAAGTCATCGTATAAGCAGATGTAGGTGGGGTTATGCACTTTACTACCTGATCAAGTGAAAGGGATTAGGTGTTCAACAGGCTAATGCTGCATACATGGAGTTTGAGGATCAATTTGCATAACCACACAGATACATAACCACGTGCTACTTGAATACGGGTTGATAAGTCAACTCATAACTAATATATATATATATATATATATATATATACGTATACATATATATATACATAAAAATATACATATACATATACATATACATATATTAAATATACACATTATACACATTATATATATATATATATCACATGGTATGTTTATTGAAACAAAATTGTGTCAGAGCAACACATGCATAACATGTAGTCATAGCGTTGCTCACCTGCAGCATTATAGTAGTCAACTACTACTCTCACACACCTATGCTTCGAAAGGACGCGAATCTGTATACAGCAGATAAAGCCGAATTAACACACACCTGTACACACACATCTCTAAACAAACAGTAAAAACAATACACACAGGCATGCTAGTACCGCATCGAGTGCGCATACGCACACATCCACAACCGCTAGACCAATGGGCAACACACACATCTATGTACGATAAGTGCACCCAATGTCCTTGATAGGCGAGTATACATACCTCAGCATCCAAGGCTTTCCCCTCGAATTCGATGTTCCTTGGGGTTGTGACAGTTTTCGGCTTAAAGGGGAGGAAGCTGGACACGGCACACGAGTAATGAGAGACAGTAGGTGAACAGCCACAGAGAGATTCAACCACTGACAGCACATAAGAAATGAGAGACAGAAGGTGACCACACTTGCAATACAGCGTATAGTGTACCATTCATTAATAGACCACACTTGCAATACAGCATAAAGTGTACCATTCATTAATAGATCACCTTGCAATACAGCGTACAGTGTACCATTCATTAATAGACCACACTTGCAATACAGCATAAAGTGTACCATTCATTAATAGATCACCTTGCAATACAGCGTACAGTGTACCATTCGTTAATAGATCACACTTGCAATACAGCGTACAGTGTACCAAGTCCTCGAGGATGTACCGCCACTGTACTGGACTCCCCGATGCAACGCAATGCAGGTGACAGTCAACCCGCACCTCACTTGTTCAAAACGGGATCACAAACATTCGACACAGATGGAGAAATACGTATACAACGAGAAAATGGCCCTTACCTCCAGGAGTACTCCATTATTAAGCGCATGAGCCTTTGCGAATAGAAGATCAGTTCGTCTCTCGGACAGTCCCTATTCCTGATCATGGTGTGCAAGCCCTGAGAGCACACAAGCAGGCGGTGTGTGTGGGGGGGTGGTGTTAGAGTAGCCCAGCACTACTTGTCTAATTCGCAGTCATAGACAGAACAGGTATGGACAATAAAGGAAGAGTGTATGGTGGGTGTCGCCCAGCACTACTTGTCTAATTCACAGCCATAGAACGAACAGGCATGGACAATATAGGAGGAGTGCATGGTGGGTGTATCCGGCTGCTGGTGATAGGGTCGTGCATTCGAGCTTATATCATCCAGCTCACTTTGTACTATGCAGAGGGTAGACAATCGCACAAGGCACTACGCTCAGTAGTAGTAGGAGATGGGGTGGCTATGCATCTCTCCCCCCCCCTTTACACACACACACACACACACACACACACACACGCACACACACACACACACACACACACACACACACACACACACACACACACACACACACACACACGCACACACACACCTTGATTTGCCTGGTACTGGGTAGTACATGCAGTGAATCGGGCATTTTCTCGCCCGCATGAGCGCCTATTAATTGGTCTCTAAAGTTCTGTCCTCTGGAGGTCAGCTGCCGTTTGACATGTTTGACAATCAAATCCAGTGCCACTGATAATGTGAGGACAAGGATGAGTATGAGTCGGAGGACGTGCATAAACGGCAAGTGCGACTGCTGAAATGGTAAAGATCTGCCAGCGGCCCGAAAAGGTCTGAGAAAAATACCAAAAAGATAATACCATCAAAAACCAAAGCCATATATGCCATGAAAGAACAAAAAAATGAATATATACCATAAAAAACTGAAAAGATCTGTGCCATCAAAAACCAAAGAGATACATACCATCCGAACATAAAAGACATCTACGCAACCACACAGTGTGCAAGTCAGGTTCATTCCACACCAACGCACTTGCAGTGAACACGGACTGACATAGACGATACTCCAATACTAAACCCTAGAATTAAACACTAAAACAGATTACTTAACCCATCAACATGAAACTAAACCCTAAAACATAATTACTAAATCCTAATACAGATTACTAAACCCAACATCATAATACTAAACCCTAAAGCATATTAATAAACCCAACAACAAATATTAAACCCTAAACCATATCTACAAATCGGCCGAGGGCTACTCACCTAAATTATCTGCGCCTCTGGGCACAACCACATCGGCGTACTTCATGGTAGGGTATATGAACTCGTCAAAGGACGGTTTGACGAACTTGGAATATTGCTGGTATGAGAGTGGGTGAAATAGCGTAGGTAGACTCATCAAAGGACGGCGTAACGCGCATGGAGAAGTGCGATAAGGGCGGTGGGGTGAATCGACAGAGTTTGGAACCAGCCATAGGGACCACGGGAAAATAACGTATTGACTCAGAAGTACATATACACATTGACTGAGAAGTACATATACACATTGACTGAGAAGTACATATACACATTGACTGAGAAGTACATATACACATTGACTGAGAAGTACATTGACACATTGACTGAGAAGTACATTGACACATTGACTGAGAAGTACATATACAAACTGACTGAGAAGTACATAAATAAAAAAGTACCAGAGGACTGACCCTAAGGCCATATGTGTGCTGCCAATTGGGAAACATACCTCTAACACTCCCACCAGGTCACGGCCTCGTTCAGCGATGTCTCGCCTCACTGGAGCGTATAGGGAAAGCAACTCGAAACAATAAGTGGACAAAGCACTGATACTAGAGCATACGGGTGCGCCATAGTTCCGTACAATGTGAGTGTCAAGTGATATACCATGTCATTAGGATTGTTTAATACTTTGAGCAGTGCAAAATAATACGTTAATTTCGTACAATGTGAGCGTCAAGTGATATATACGTACATACAGCACAAACACATCTTAGGTCAGTGCTATATAATAACATAGAACACAAACACATCTTACGTCAGTGTTATATAATTACATAAAACACAAACACGTCTTAGGCCAGGCCTAACTGCGTCGTGTCGACAAATTAAACGACCTCACATACTTTACTAGAGCTTTCAACAAGCAACACTCAAATACACACAGAAACACACGAAAACCAGTCCTTCGATTTCTAAATGCACCCAGGACAATGCACCCAGGACAATACATTAAGGACAATGCACCCAGGACAATACATTAAGGACAATGCACCCAAGACTTACATCTTCGGGCCAGGCGAATATCCGAATCCGTGTCCACAAAGATCTTCATGTCCATAAGCGCGCGTAGCTCGGGGTTGTGAAACGCCATGATGCCTTCAAACAGAATGACATTCGCCCCATACATCTTCTGGGTCTCCTTCAGTCTGTGAGGTGTCTCGCGTGCGTGGGGGCGGGGGGGGGGGTAGTGTGGGTGTATAAGTGTGGGGTGGGAAGGGTAGTGCACGTGGTGGGTGTGGGTGTTGCGCTGCGAGGGTGCTGTAGTGGCGGCAGACCCATTGCTATGCACTTGACGGATTCGGCAGCACTCAGAAGAGGCGAACAGAAGCCGCAGCTACATCGCAGGTGGTTGATTGTACACACCCCCTATGTTTGCAGGCAAGGGCCCAAACCCTAAACCCTACAACAACGCATGGGCCCTCTATCTTATAATACGTGCAGGCCCCTTCGCATAGACATACATACCGTGAGTGTGTCGAAAAGTCATAGACTGGCAGCTCCACGCCCTTGCCTTCCCTCAGCTTCTTTAACGTTTCAACCGCACAGTCGTAGTCGAATGCATCTGTGCGTAAAGGTGATCGAACGCGTTCGTTCAGGTGGTTCCTATATTGGCATACGTAGTGCTATTGACTTGGTGCACTATCGGCATCCACGACCACCGTCGAGATTGGGTTGCAGGTGATTTATAGACCACGGCAACTAAGGAGTGCAACTCAGCACTAAAACACTGGCACACGCCAAAACAGGACAAACACAGCGCACATTCGCTCCCACAGAGAACAGTTCACGCCTGCTCTCGTGGGTTTAACTACACGCTGAAAGTCAAAGGTCCAATCCAAAATATAGTATGTTGAAAGCCAAATGTCCAATTCAAATAATATGCCGAAAGTCAAAGGTCCAATTCCAATGACAGACTGTACAAAACAGGATGTGAATGTCTAAAGGGGAGTGTGCGGTTAAGCACAGCATACAGAATATAGAACCCACTCACCATTCATCACATACTCAGATGCTACGAATAGAATTAAATGTAGGTATATTAGACTCAGCTGCTACGAATAGGGTTAAATATAAGTATGTTAGAACCCACTCACCATTCATCACACATTCAGCTGCTACGAATAGGGTTAAATGTAAGTATGTTAGAACCCACTCACCATTCGGCACACACAGCTGCTACGAATAGGTTTTAATGTAAGTATGTTAGAGTCCACTCACCATTACCTACATACCGTCACATACTCCGCTGCTACGGATAGGGTTGACAGCAACGTAGTCACAGCTGAGCCACAAGGCGTGTGTGCGTGTAAGCACACAATCAAGGTGGGCTGTGGTGGTGTTTGATTTGGCGTGTTCCATGATTGTAGTATAACAACCGAGTGCCTATACACAGCCTGACACACGAGTGCACACGCAACCCTCCCCCCACAAACTACATCAATGCTTACTTGGATGATCGAAATTGTATTCGTTGCGGCCCGCTTGCTCCTTCTCTTCCTCGGTCAACGCCTTATAGAAACTGTCTAAGGACATCAAGACCACCCATCGCACCCCCAGTTCCTCTATAATAGATAGATCTACACATGTATAGAAATACGCATCAATAAATTGTTTTAGAACAAACCCTAAACCCTAAAATACACTACAAACCAAACACGATACAGCCACACACACACGCACACATGCACACACACAAACCAACCAGAAATAACAGGGGCAGGACAATCTCTATAACCAACTACACGCCCACACCACATCACACATCATACACCATGCACACCATACACTATACACATGCACACACACACACACACACACACACACACACACACACACACACACACACACACACACACACACACACACACACACACACTCCACACCACATCATACACACTTACACTATACACACACACACACACGCGTATACACACACATTCTTATCCTATATCTCTACACACACCCCTACACTACACATCACACACCTTACGCTATAAAACACACACACACACACACACACACACACACACACACACACACACACACCATTACACACCATATATCACACACCTTACGCTATATATATACACACACACATTCTCTCTCCTAAAACCACATCACACACCTTACGCCATACACACACACACACACACACACACACCACACACAGACACCAACCAGAAGAAACAGGGGCAGTACAAAGGGTCTACTACCTACTACCCCCCCACACCATGTACATTCAGCTGTGCCCACACTTACTGAGCCACCGTAGTCTTGCCAGACGCCGACCCTCCGGTGATACCAATAACAAATGGATGGGAGGTCTCACCCGTCGCATCGTACCAGGGCGGGCGACCTACAACACGTCATACGACATGGCGTATTAGTAAGTAACGACAGATACAGGTGTGTGTAATACGTTGCACTGGGATGGGTTCAGTCAGCCATACTTGGTTGATTGAGTGCTGGGTATGATGAGCCGACGAGAAACGCACACTAACTGAGCTGCAGACAAGACCGAATGTGGGCAATCAGTCAGTCAGAAGAAACACAGAGCTACCCACAACATGACACTACGATAAGTGTGTGCGTGCGAGGGGGTGGTGTATGGGACTACTTGCCCGGCCAAGAGACTTGTGTGAGACTGGTCAGTTCCAAATGTAGATGTGAATGTGAGAAGAGTGTGATAACCAGAACCAAGACGTACCGGTGCAGCCCATTGGGAAGTGCAAATGGTTAGGGATAGATGCAGACGATCATATGATGAAGTGTACTGTTCAGGTACAACATGGGATAAGTAGGTACTGTTTGTATAGACAGGGGACATCAAATGTGGAGAATATGACCGGAATTGGTTGAGTACACTCGAGTAGCCTGTGCTATCTGTACACTTTGAATCTGGAATGTTCATGATACGATTACGTGGATGGACCCCGCACAACAGGTTAGTGTTATGTATCGCGATATGCATGAGATGAAAGAACAACTTCAACGGATAGTTTGTACTTGAACGAGTCGTTGTGAGCAAAGGTATTACACATACAGACACAGACATAGACATAGGCACAGACACAGACTTAGACGTGGAGACACACACATACAACACAGAGACACTCAACACAGACAACACAGACAACACAGACAATACAGACATACACACATAGGACAGACCCCCACACTCACACAACACAGACACAGACACACAAACATCCACACAACCACACACACACACACCTGCAGTAAAGATGGTCCGCCTTGCCTGTGCCTGAGGTGTGGATGTCAGCATGACACTGCCATGTCGCGTAGGCCTGAGACAAGCCCCATGGCATCCCCAGGGCAAATATGCAGATAAGACAAACAGATGAACATCAGAACATGAGAACATGCAGATAAGACAAACAGATGAACATGAGAACATGAGAACATGCAGATAAGACAAACAGATGAACATGAGAATACATCAAATATGCCAATGAGACAAACAGATGAACATGAGAACATGCATCAAGTATGCAGATAAGACAAGCAAATGAACATGAGAATGCAATGTAGATAAGACAAACAGATGAACAAGAGAACATGCATCAAATATGCAGATGGGACGAGCAAATGAACATGAGAACATGCATCAAATATGCAGATGAGACAAACAGATGAACATGAGAATGCATCAAATATGCAGATAAGACAAATGGATGGACATCAGAACATGCATCAAATATGCAGATAAGACAAACAGATGGACATCAGAATATGCATCAAATATGCAGATAAGACAAACAGATGAACATCAGAACACGCAGATAAGACAAACAGATGAACAACAGAACATGCATGCCAGTCACCAGCAAGCATGGTAGAGATACAGCTAAAAGACACACTCAGGCAGCCTCACAGGGCA